>JAGGAS010037728.1:0-14455 GCA_017657355.1 Termitomyces sp. K1Ac | reverse complement strand
TCATGATTACATGGAAATTAGTTGTGTCCCCCCAAAATGCTTTTGGTATACCCATCTTGGTGACCAGCACCACGTATCAATACCCCTTGAGTCGCAGAGATGTCTGAATTAGATAGCTCCTAGGTTCACGTACAAGGTGCAACACACCTCGATAAAAGGGAAGGCAAAATCTGTGAACCAAGGTTTTGCTTTGGCATGTTGTTCTGCCTGTGTTGAACCAAAAGGCTGTATTGGGTCACCGTTTGAATCAATAGACGAATTACCAAGGCTCAGTGGCATTTGGGAGAGCAGGATGGATTGCTCTGAAACACATCCCTGGAGGAAGGCGGTCATTCTACAAGTATAGTTATTACTGCAACACACACCAAAATGACACTTGACTCAAGCTGTGTACCCTCTGTGTACCCTCCGTGTTCTTGAGCTGTAAGACAGGTCACATACAGAAGTAATTGAGCGCTCTCAGCAATTGTGATCTTCAGTAGAATATCTTTGTACAAGCTATATACACCTCTACAGGTGTACATGACGTCCGGGAATGCATGAAGATCTGAATGGTGATGAGATATGAGTTACTCACTTGAAGATTGCGGAGCTCAACTGATCCAATAGATTTTTGTTGTTTTGTGGGTTGCTCACTGACGCAGGGGCATGGTCGTTTCATGCCAGCTGATTTCTGAAGAGAACACGGCGATGTTGAGAACTCTTCAATCCGCGGCACCAAAGCAACAATGGGTTCTCCAGTAATTTGGCAAAGACAGTCATTTGGAAGGGATACAAAGATATTAGTTTTGCTTATGAGGTACAACATAGGGTTGACACCGATGCTATGTCAAAATGAGTGTTTGATCAAGTGGTTGTTCAAGTCCACTGACCGCTGGAGAAGTGTCTCCCACTCAGGTGACTGAAGGGTTGTAACGATGGTATTCACAAAGTAGTTAGCAATACCAACACGGCTTCCTTGTTTTCCTGTATCGCCATTTGTGGATGCCTGTACATGTGGTCAAGAAGTTTGAAGCCATGTCACCCTTAACTGAATAACCTGCGCTGATGATGGCAAGCCTAAAATTCCTTTGTTGTTGGACCCTATCAATGACCTTGTAGAAGAGATTAGCACATTTTCCACTTGAAGATGAGAGAAATCTACCTCTCGCATGTCTGTCACAGGTGCAATGACGTCAAAAGGTGGCTTGGCAGCTCTCCAACATGCATGACAGGATCATTGAAAGCTACGTATGTTGCGCGCAATAAGAATTTCTAATTGTAAGTCTCAACGTTTTGTTGCTCCAATGGGTATGTCGCCCCCAAAACAGGCTTGGCAAGGATTTCAGATAGATAGGTCCGTAAATCTTTGACATGAGATAAATAACGTTGTTATTGAAGGCTTGGCTAGTGTTTCACTCCTTGGTATGGCTGCTGCCAGGAATTGTTTGAATCAAGTCAAACATCAAACGACGGTGAAGTGGAGCATTAGAGAAGCATTAAAGTCATGAACACATGACATGATCATGTGTGTGTGCTTCTTGTGATTTCTGTCATGCTATATTTTTATCTTATCTCCATTCTCACCACCTGTGTGTCAATCTTCAGTGAACTCTACGTTTGCGCTTTTGCAACTTTCTGGAGAATCAAATGCTCGAACGTACTATAGGGCCTCTATGAGCCTCTGTGACACACTGAAAGACATCAAGGTACAAAATTCAAGCACCTACTTGAGCATTGAAGGATCCAGGTTGAGATTGACAGCTGCGTCGGTTGAATATATGTATGCACCTTTTTCAAATGCCATATGTTGTTGTTGTTGTTGATTACCAGCGTGGTCCGCGCACAAACAACATGTGCAGTTTCCATCTGATATGATCTTATCACATAATATGTACAGGCCACTTTCACCACTCCGATGGGAAAAGCTTGTTACTCCATTTTTGTGAGTTTTTTTTTCCAATACCTCTGTGAATAGAAACAAAGTTAGCTCGCATCGTCCACTCATGAATCAATTCAAGACTAAAATAATCTGTTTTGCATGTGGCCATTGCTCATTGAGTCAAGTGCGCATTTCTGTGGCCGAGAAGAGGTCTGGGGTCAGTGATAACAATGTATTTTATTGGGCATTAACCGACTCAGGTTCTCCATGCCAGTCTTTCAGTGTGCAGTGTGCAAACAACAACCTTGTTTGTCACAATCTCCTTCTCTATCTATGTACTAATATCTCCTCTGCCTTAACGGGCGCTGACAATGTCAGGTACCATCCCCTTGTTCACTCATCCATCATCCTCACATTAACAGTTCAGTATCACTCTGAATCCTTTCTACCAAGTAAGGTAGAATGCTGAGCTATGTCGAGAACAGTGTGGTCAAATTCATCAAACACACACACACATCACGTGCTTGGGTGCGTTGTTCCTCCTACCTACCCACTCACCCCACCACCCCACCACTCCATTCACACTCACAAATATCACACCCACATGCCCCCACACAGATACCAAGTCTGATGCCACGTCCTCCAAGCAGGGTATGTACATGATATGGCACAACATCTTTTGGGGTATCGAGTACCACAAAATCGGTATCAGAAGTGGCTCTGTCATGGTTTGAAGAAGATACAAAGGTGCAGGGGTACTCTGCTTTGCCGCAAATGATAAGGAGAGATGTGAAGTGGACAAGGGGCCAGTAGAGGAGTTTGGGCATGACATGTAGACTGTAGTGTTGAAATTGTGTCTGAATATTATTGGCTTTGATGAGAATTAAAGCAAAGAAAAGACCAGATTGGTAATGAGGGCTACAGGAGATGTCCCATAAGATATCGTGATATTGTATTGTAGGAGCCAACCAACCATGATTATCATCACATACCAGGATCCCAGTTGCATTGCTTCTGCTTAATTCAGGTGCTACAATGACAAAAGATAGATTATATTCTGTCCTCCACAATAAAGTAGAAAATGAGTATGACACCGCTTTTTCCCCATGGCCATATAACACAATTAGTATATATTATTCCTCTGAGAATGTGTGGGTGCCCCAAGTCATCTCACTGACTTCTTCAAGATGCTCTGACCTTGCTGTTGCCTCATTTTTACTTGTCTCCTCCTATCTTTCCCTTGCCTTCCTTGCCTGCTGTGCCCTTCTGTTCTGCTCCCACTGTCATGCCCACATGTAAATCTTGGCACAAAATTCCCGGTGTGTGTTATGTGGTGCATGGAAGATATCTGGGCATGATGCGTGAAGCTCTGCCTTTTCTTTTCCTTTATTTTTTGAGGAAGGATGAAGAAAAGTGAGATGGTCCAGAGGGCCTAGGTGGAAGGTGGTTCAAGTTGATGTTGGTCATTAAGCGGATTTTTGTGTCGGCTGGGTCAAGAGCTAACTTGGGTAGTTGAACAGAACAGAAAACCTATTTAAGACAAGGGAGATAGGTAGAGAGCCAAATGATGAAAAAAATGCACTAGGCTTGAACTCAACTCAAACAGAACAAGGACTGCCTGCGAATTAATCTTACAAGCTTTTGTGCTTTTGCTTGTGCTTTTTCTTCATCGGCTTATTGTTTTCATCTGAATCTTTGGAATCAGAGTTAGAAATGCCTTGTCGCCTTTGTCGCCTCTGCACAAACTCTGCCATTTTGCGATCATGCTCAATCCATGCTAGTTCAACCTCTCAAGTGAGGTTGTATGTTATAGCATTAATAGGTGAGCAGAAGAACCGGAATGGATGCTGTATGTCAGCTAAAGTGACAATACGTCGGCCTTTTGCATCTTTTGGTGCATTTTTGTTCCGTACTAAGGGATTGTTTTTCTGAAAGTCCACGTTTTAGCCTGCCCTTGCTTGGATTGGATCAAAAGCTAAGTTACTTACTGCTTTTCTTGTGCGCTCAGGCTCAGGCTTAGGCTTAAACCACCGATAGTTCCCATCCTTATTAGTAGGATAGTATCCGGGCTTTGAGACACAAGAGCTCTGTAAGATCTGAAAACATTTGTTACCAGCTTTTTTGCCCGCATTGTCATCATCTTCTTCGATGGGAATAATATCTGCATCTGGGATCTCACCCCATAGCTTCTGCTCTTGGTTCTATGGTTCCTGGTATTGAGTTCCGCTCTGAGTTTCCACGTCTGTGCCTCCTTGGTCTGGTGTAGGGTCTGATGTAGCAACAGTGGCTGCTTTCATTGCCATTGACTCCTTTTTGATCCTTGCTAATGCTCTTTCCTTTACTTTTTATACCTCGTCCCTCTTCTTGCACCTTTCCATGACCCTGTCGAGAACAGCGTCTTCTTCAGCAGCAGCAGTAGCAAAAGGCAATTCAAGTTTGCCCTCTGATTCATCGCTCCCATTGTTTTCATCCTCCTCAGCATTTGGTTCCTCTTCACTCATCACCGTTCCTTTGTTAGGCTTCATGGCTCTCTTAATTTGCTTTCTGGTTGGTAGTTTGGCCCTGGTACGTCCTGATCTTCCTGTATCAATCTGCATTTCAAGGTTAACAAAGGTTAACACTACCTTATCACAAGTGTCAAGCATGATGCAAGATGAATCACCTTTTTCTGTGAACCACCTTGACTTGAGCGGACGACACCATGACTAAGATCCAGCCGGTTCAAGACATGTTCTCAAAATTGTGCGCATCCAATTGTAGTGACATAGATAAAAGCCTTTATATCCTTAGTGACCCTGGTCTAATCAAGAATGTCAGATAATATAACTATCATACAATCAAATCCGTAAATCATGCCCTACCATTTTGGAAATGATATAACCAGGGGGGCATTGTGCAACTATGATTGTGTACGCCTTGATTGGCGCACGGCAAAAGAATACCGGTATCTTTTTGAACGCGGTCGTGGCAGGCTTCACTCTTTCAGGAGGATACTCGTTTCCAATGATATGATCCGGTTCAAGACATGTTCTCAAAATTGTGCGCATCCAATTGTAGTGACATAGATAAAAGCCTTTATATCCTTAGTGACCCTGGTCTAATCAAGAATGTCAGATAATATAACTATCATACAATCAAATCCGTAAATCATGCCCTACCATTTTGGAAATGATATAACCAGGGGGGCATTGTGCAACTATGATTGTGTACGCCTTGATTGGCGCACGGCAAAAGAATACCGGTATCTTTTTGAACGCGGTCGTGGCAGGCTTCACTCTTTCAGGAGGATACTCGTTTCCAATGATATGATCTGGATCAAAAAGACCTAACACTTGATAATAATCATACAACTCTTTCTCAATATTTACCTTATTCACATGTTCGGCCATTATCTCTGTAGATAATCAACTAATCGTACCTCCTTTTGGCAGAAAACAGTGATGTATGAGGAGATATAATGGTCATTCAAAGTAGTATTGAAACAAAAGGGATTTTTTTGAGTTGGGTGTTGATGCAACTCGCTTCAGAAAATCATGGGAGATGAACCGTTGAAGGAACCAATAAATTGTTTTTTTCAGTTGCTGGAATAGTGTCTCATTGAGGCAGACCACATATGATGGCATACCTGGATGGAATCCAAGGAAATACAATAAATCATTGATACAATGTCTGCCAAAACCACCAAAGGCACCATGTGAGTTTTTGGTCATGTCCATCATCAATAAGCGGGAGGGAGAGGCTGGTTCAGGGGGTGCTTCATATGCTGGATTTGGAGGAATCTTCAGCGGAGAACCTGAAGCGGCTTGATTCCTACACAGATATAATGTTGAGTAAGATCTAGATCTCAACCAAGTGATCAAAAGCAGCTGGTGAAAGCAGCTGATTATGGTAGATGTACGTACCTTGGGAGGAAATAGCGATCAAGAGTGAAGGTTGCCTAGGGTTGTGTTAATTTCTCCCATTTCACATGCCTTAGGAGGTATGCTTCATATTGGGAAAGAACAGCTCAACGCCACTCATTGAGTTTTTTCTCTGCAAGATCATGCTCAAGAATCCAATCGGGGCTTCCTTTGAAGCATGTCCAAAGTGACTCGTATACCTTTGAGAAAGATATGTCCAAGTCAACACTGCACAGAATGCATTGGAGTTGAATTTAGACGCACTGGTGATGATGGCTCAAGGTCCAAGGAGAGCCATGGTAAATCACGGCTAATCACGTGTAGCCAAACTAATTGAGAGAAATGAATGATCATCCAGGCTTTTTTTGTTGACACAAAACGTTTAGATAACAAGGTTCATTGGGTTTGCAAGAATGAGCCTCAATGAAACGTTTAGGCATGATGAAGGACCGCAACAAATTTGACTTCTCTTGACTATTGTTCTGGCCTGGAACATCTTGGGAAACGATTTCATCATAATCTTCACAGTCAATACCAAGTATGTGGGCTTCAAGCCCAAAATGTATGATCAAGGCATGCTGGATCATAAAGTTAATTGATATCATATTCTATTCAGATTTAGAGACATGATTTCAACTCACTGGTCCTGCTGCCATCAGCAAAAGTTTACCCCTCCTGGCACATACTAGTTGTCCACCAATGTTCTGATCCAAAAGCACTGCTGGCACAGGAAGCTTTTTCCACTGGAAAAAGTGTAAAAGAAACCTGTTATGTCATTTCTTTGTCAGTTTTTCAAATGGAAAAATTGATCTTCCTTTGTCTAAAGTCTTTTTCCAACAGAAATATGTGCAAAAGAAATGGCATAACAGGTTTCTTTTACACTATTTCCAAAGGAAACATCTTCCAGGGCCAGCAGTGAAGGTACTCCCAAGGTTGACCTTGTGACCAAATTTTGCAATAATCGTCCTCTGCAATCTCAGCCATCCGTGACGCTTGCATTGTATATTGAGATGCATCTACTGTCATTGTTGTGTAGGGTTTGTTGTATGTTCCAACAGAAAACATTTGTGGGTGGATAACAAGAGAGTCTATTGAAGGACAAAGAATTAGGCTGGCTTGCAAGTGAAGGAGCATGGCCATTAAAAATTTGACCACTTACAGATTTCTGGGTCATTGTGACTTGAGGACAATGGAACATGTTCCGACTCTGGCAACTCTGGCAACTCTGGCATAGACAGCAATTTGTCAAAGTCAACTGATTCCACGTTTGGGTTTTGACTTGCTGCACTTGCCTCTGATATCTATAGCGTGCAGTCAAAGGAATTGATGATCAGGCCATATCACAAAATAGAGGAAACAGACTCGGACTGTGTCACGGTTATGGATCTTCTTCTGAGAACCAAAACGACGACGTAATGTTTTTTGAGTGTCTTTCTCTATGACTTCAAGAAAGCCCACAGCCTCCGGAAACTCTGGCATTGGTGGATGGATGTGTGGTCAAGCCAAAATCATAAAGTAGTACCAGTACTTCAACAGTTCAACAGAGAAGTTGTGGGCAATGATGATGCCATGAGACTCACTGGACCCGTGACCGCCATCTGAGTTACAGTCACACAAGTTACTACTAGTTCCATCTTCAGCGCTGCTCCAGACTTCTTCGTTAAGTTCAACTACCAGTACTAGTCAGGTAGCCCAACAGTGAGTCTACTAATAAGTTGTCTGAGTCTGAGTTACCAACTTGTATTCTTTTCTGGTGAATACAGATTTTCTATACAGGATAATGCCTGATTTCATCAAAGCCGCTTGGGAGGCACCTTGGTTGGCACGGCAGATAGCCTCTATCTTCAACGTCACTTGGGATTGAACTTGGAAGATAAGCAGGAGATCAAACTTGGAAGATAAGCAGGTAGCCCATCAGTGCCAGGCAGGTCGGCTTTGTGTACAACTGACACGGGAACTTGTGCATGAGGAGCAGACTTGCGAAGTAACGCAGGGCCCATCAACGGATGTTCAGCACAATAACTGCGAGTTAGGAAGAAAGTTCAAGCATTGTCTTGTTTAGTAGTGGCTCTGATGTGATGAGGAACATAGGTTGAGGGGCCACCAGACTCTGACACGAACCTTCAATGCTGTGTAAATCCTGGGTATGAACCGAATTGCCCAGAAGTTTCTGGAGAATGTGTCCTGTTGATGACCCTGTTGGGACCGTCTCTGGCAGATGGCAGTACCGTATACTCCTGGCAAACGAGATTGTCTGGAGTGTCAGATCCTGGACCAGTAAAAACCCATAGATCTTTCACTTGAGAGGCTAGTCATCAAAAGAGACAAGAGAAGAGTAAATGACTGAGAATCGAGAGAGGTCAAAAGGGCGGAAATGTGTCGAAGTGAGTCTGTAGCAAAAGTGTCTTGCTTGAACCCTGAATGGCAGAGTCAGTCATGCAGTGTGATTGCATTTTACAGGGTCTCACATTTGTAGCCTTTGAGCTTGAATTTGAACGATGAAGTGACGTGTATATCTATTGAGAATGCATTCTGAAATTCCCCACAATGACTAAGACGTTTCCAAGATGAGATGACTCAAAGATTGAACTTACAGGTCAAGGGCTGTAAGGCTGCCTGCCATGTAGTCGCAGAGCAATCTTCCGTTGACCGGATTTAGTATATAGGTCTATATATGCACACGGTTTGCGGCTGTCCAGACAGATTTAGTATATAGGTCTATATATGCACACAGTTTGTTTGCGGCTGTCCAGATGACCCATAAGATGATGAGAATGGTGGCTTCTGTGGAAGGTGCCCAACGGTAACACACAATTGCAGATGGCAGATGGATATATCCACAATTCAATGAAGAACGGTGGTAATGCGTCCTGGAAGTGTGTGTCAATTAGACAAGATTAGACAATGCAAGACACTTGGAAAATGTGGCCTTGCCTCGACATCTCCTAACCATCGACCAAATGCACCCAGAAATGCAGCAGCGGTCTTCCTGCTTATCTCATTTATGCGCCCGCATTGTGCTAGTAGTTTGCATTGACTTGACGAGAAAGAAGATATATTCAGAAATCGGAAACAGAGATTGTTTTGGCCAATATGAAAGCACTGTAAGCTTTCCGTTTGGTTGAGAGAAGAGGTACAGAGTCCTCTCTCTGCCAATGGGTGTGATGAATGGGTGTGATGAGTGTTCCAAACCAGAAGAGGTTCCTTTCCTTCAAAACATGGCTCTTCATACTGGGCATAGGCATCTTCAGGCAGATTCACACCACCTTTGTAGGAGCTTGCAGCGTAAGGTCTCTTGCAATCAGCATGTTGCAGTGCAGTGTCTTTGTGAAAGCCCTACGATGTACTGGTGTGGAATCAGAAAGATAGTGGCAGAACATGCATGTAGTGTCAGTGTTGCAGAATTAAGAGGACGAGATTGAAGGGTTGATAATATACTGGAGACTGGCATCACATTGACTGTCTTTATCTTTCATCTTCGGGAAGCTCCTACAAATAGATTGATGTATCCGCCAGGCCAAAGACAAAGGGCATTGTTTGGGAGGAGCGAGGAGCTAATAACTGTAGTCGGTAGTTGGTTGGACAACACAGTATAGAGGAGAGGTGTAATTAAAAAGGTATAGGGGGCGTCTTAGCCATCAAGGGAGCCTGTGTGATGATGGTGTCACAGGTAGACTGTGGTGTGACACCATAAGAGTGAATTACAGCCTGGCAGATTCAAGACATATTAACATTCAGAAAACTGGGATGACTTACCTGTATATATCCAAAGACAATGCAACTAAATTGAAGTATACAGAATGGTGTTACTGACAATGGGACATAAAGGATGATGCCTAAGTACCAATGTCACATCTTGAGTCATGAGTCACAGTCATCACACTTGCCAGTGACAGAATCACCAGCTCACAGTGGTATCCGGTATCATACTATACTTCTATACTTTGAGACTCAAAACTCAAAAGACTCAAGGTCAGCCTTTGACAATAGCAAGTCATACAGAGGTGATGAAGGGAATGAAGGGAACGGCATCAAAGTGCCATAATGTTTATGTCAAGAAGAATAAACCAGAATGAGCTACAATGGAGTCCGTAAAACGATGAAGGATGTGTGCTAACAGATACTAATGGGGGATGCTGCAAGGCGTGATGATGGATGACATGGAGGTTGTAATGTAGCCCAGTATGTCACTTGTCTCCTATTTATATGACAATTCAGTCTTCTTAATTTCAGGATCTTCGGTGTTGCCTGGGGACTGCTCCATTTCTCTCGTTGATAATCTTCAGAAGTTTTGAAAACGGTATAACATCAGCATCCTGGTATTCTTTGAGAAAAGCCTCTTCTGATCTGCCCAGTCTAGAACAAAGCGTTGTGAGTGAGGGAGGAAGAAATTGTGTGTCTAAAAGATGGACCAATGATACTCATAGAAGATAACCTTTCTGGACCTACGCTTCATAGCTGTCTTGGTCTTCATCTTTCCTGTATACAATTCCTTAGGCCAATTACAAAGAGCTATCCTGGTCTGAGGATCAATGGTGTCCCATTGCTTGATAGCTTCCCTCCAAACCCCAAGATGACGAGGGAGGTTGGGAATGCATATGAAGTTGATAAAATTGAGGGAGTCTGATTCTGACTCAGAGTTGGAATCAGCAGAGGAACTGTCATCATTGTCATTGGAGGGAGAGAAACTGTTGTCCAAGGAACTGTCTTCTGAGGAAGCCTCACCTGAGTAGGTAGAAGTCAAGGCTTCTAAAGGCAAGAAAGGTGTACTCCCAGAGGTCTTTGCGTGAGGTGCCTGCATAATAGAAAGGGTAGACAACGAGACCAGGGGAGGGTAGAAAGACGTGAATCCATTTGAAATATTAGGTGAGCCAGAAGCAATGCAGGAGCCAAATCCATAGTGAGGGAGCTGAAAGGAGTAGAAATGAGGAATAGTTGGAATAGTTGGAAGATGGTAGATTGGGAAGGAAGACATTGGCAGGACAGCACTGTTTACGTTTATGACTGCATTGATTGCTTGTTTCAGTGAGAAGCCAAGGGTACGTATATCATCAACCATGGCAGTGGCAGATCCTTGTGCATTTGCATTGGCACCTACAAGAAGCTGCTTTGAATAACTTTTCTCCTCCTCTAATTTTACTTCAAGAAGATATTTGCCCAGCACATCTGCCTAGATCAAATGGAGAAGTCAGAAACACTTCTGAGAAAGGCACTCAGAATTTGTCAACTAACTGAGCTTTCACCCTCCGTCCAACCTCCCCACCAACAAACAGCATTGAGGGACCATCAAACAGGAGCATGTATAAATTGGTACTGAGCACCTCCCCTTCGAAAACAATGGGTAGTGAAGTGTTTCATCAGGCCAGCCAAGGAGGCACACTTGTTGATCAAGTCCTGAACCTGTGTTTGTGTCATGGGCTGATCAAGATGTATTATCCCATTCACAGATATAACAGGAAACAAGATCTCAAGTGGCCCTGGTGGCTTCCCTCCAAGGAGTTCCCTATAATTCAGCCAAAGCTCAAGGTATGCAAAGGCGTCGATTTGGAAGATATCAGGGCGGGAATGTAATTCATATGTTACACCTGCCCATAGAACATTGGCAAATGAGGCCGATGACACAAGAAGGTAGACATACCTTGTTGACTGCCTGCAGGTCCTTTCTTATTCTGCCAACCTTTCCTATGGTGTAATGTAACTTCTGTATGATTGGGACAGTGACGAAGACCTCCAGGGACACCTCAATCAATATCCTGAATATGGAGGGCTGTGAGCTCCCCATTTCTGACGAGAGAATAGCAAAGGTTTACATGATTAGATTCTAAGACTGATGATAAAACCTCACTCACCAGGTGAATAGATTGAAGCCCAATGAGAACATTGCCCGCATCTCAGCATGAAATAAGGCAAGACACATGTCATTATTGTCTTAAGAAGGCCTTTGCAGTTTTTTGGATGGATACTGGCCTTCAGACCAATTGATAATCCATTTCATTGAATGTATGTCCATGGGTTGTGCATGTTTAACCTTATCTTTGACCTTGGAGTTCTGGTTGATGGTATGAAGCAAGCGCCAAAAGGCAGGTGCACGACCAGGACATCTATAAACTGAGTCATTCTCTTTGTGATACTGATAGAATTCACCGCTATATCGGCCATTACCTCTGGGAAGAGATGAATAACCAAATGACAAACTTCTACAGAAAAGAACTGACATGTTATCCCACAAATCACAAAATGCACCTTGTATGCCAGCGGCTGTGTTTTTGCCTTTGCTGTCCATGACACATTCCTGGGTAAGAAACTACTCCAAGGCAAGCACAGAATATTTGTTAGGTGGATCATCAAAGGATACTGCAAGGAGATCGGTGTCGTAACCATCTTGAATATTTTGGGTGCACCTTTGTTCTACCAAGCCTGCTAGCCATTCTTTGCCATGCTTGATATAACCTGCATATGTATTGTGAGTAGCTGCTGGACGTGCATATCAAATGTGAAGATTATCACAAGCAGTTTCAAGTTCAGCCACAGTCGACTGCACAGTAGCTCTTTTTGCCTGTTGTCGTCTCTTGGAAGAGTTGCCTTTAAGAGCATGATTAGATGTTTGCTGCACGTCTTGCTGATCTTGCTGATTTGATTTTGACTTTTGTTTGCCACGACCTCTAGCCCTTGAGCCCTTTGAGCTAGATGATACTTGTGTTAAACAAACCATACTTTGTGAAGTAGCAGAGAAGAAGATGATAGAGAAGGAGAATAGAAGAAGATGAAAGGATAGTATCTGGAAGGTCTCACTTCAGCCGCAGCCAATCATCTCTTGTGGCTTTGAATGTGGTGCCTCAGTGTTTTGATTCTAGATCATCTTTTGTGGCTTGAATCAGTGTTTTGACTCTAAACAATACAGGTCTTGCGCTTCTCAACATGGTATACATGGTATATAGTCATCTGGTGCTCATGATCAGTGAGGTACAATTCTGCAATATACAAATACTGACCAAAGAAGTTTACAACAGAGAGAAGGGAAGCTATGATACAATGTCAATAAATACCAGTACTAGTATTGCCTGACATTATCAAACCCACCTAATGCTGAACAGAGATCAAGAGCCATTCCTTGGCAAGAATGAGAGTATGAACATATATGCAGGCATCAGCTGTATGAAGTTCAAATTCTTTGATAATGACTCACTAATATTATCATTGCTCTACACATTTAGAAAGTCACTGAGCAACTGAGCAAACTGTGTGGTCCTCACACGCTAGTTGCTAGTCACTGGTTGGTTGGGATATTTGGTTGGCACATCCATGTGCAAACAATCCGGGCCGGGACAGGTTGTACTCCAAGTTGTTGTTCCCGCATTATTTTTGCCCATTGACTGCACGTCTCCCCTTGTCAATTGCATCCTGCGCTCCTTACTCAAACATTGTTGAGCCATTTCCAAGCTCCTCTCTCTCTCTATGGCCTGGAGCATCTGCTGGTTACGAAATTGAACCTGGTATTTGATTGAGTCCATACGCAATACGCAATACAGGACCAAGGTATCTTGAGTAGCAGCCTCATGCATTGGCATTGTTGGTTCAGCATCACCATTCAATGGTTTCAAGGATGGATGTGCCCAGATTGGTGTGGTTCGTCAGCGTTTGACTTCAAAGAAGAAGAAACAAATGACTAGTTGCCAGGTATGGACATGTGCAAATCATCTTCTTTGGATCTGGTCGATATGCATCATTTATCGGCATGCTGATTGGGATTTTAGCTAGTTTCTTCCATTCACATTGGAATTCCTTGCGGCAAGATGTTAGCTTGCCAAGATGTTAGCTCACAATATTGTGAGTAGACAATTTAATTTGTTGGTGCAAGTTTAATGACCAATATCCAGGTCACACACCACACACCAAGGCATATGGAAATGATGGAGAAAATCGTGTTTAAGGCGCCTCCAACTGGTTTCCATGAGTCAAGCATATTTGTCACAAGTTGTATAATGACTTACTGGCTTTCCAGGATCATAGTTGTTCTGAGGGCAGGGATAATATCACTGGTGGATCGTGCCCATAGTTTCCATCGACCCTCCCAATAAGATAACAATTCTCCCATAGGTACCATAGGTATGCCCACAGATGTGGTAAGGTCATGCGTATCCAGGGATTAGAGGATATGCACGATAATGTTTCTTCATAAGCTTTATGTCATGTTTACAAAGGTTTAATTTAACAAAGGTCTAACAGACAAAAGGTTCGTCATGATGTCCCTCCTTGATCACATTCATCCTTATTGTCAGTCACGGATGACTTTTTGGTTTTCCACTTTGGTATTGTCTGTGGATGGACGAGGCAGCACCAATTGGATTTTAAGGCCTTTCACTCCCATTCCCATCCCGTGACTCCCCATGACTTTGACTTCAACATTGCCGCCAAGCTTGCCATTTGCTAGCCGAGTACTGACTGCGTACTGCTCTCCTCAAAGTGGGATCTTTGCAGATTTCCATTATGTCGTGCCATTGTAATCTTGGCCATTGTCAACGTGGACACATATTGGACCCCTGTTATTGTATTGTATTCCGCCAATACACTGTAAAGTTCAAGATACTTTACATTTGTATTATCTGGTATTTGTCAGGGGACTTCCATTTTCCAGTTCATGGCCAGCCAGAGGTCATGTGACCCGTCGACACGTCGAAGCAGTCACATGACGTGT
>JAGGAS010037727.1:0-14577 GCA_017657355.1 Termitomyces sp. K1Ac | reverse complement strand
TAATGGCCATGTATTGATTGATCTGAGGGAACAGGCTAGATTCTATCTGGAAAAGACAAGAAGACTTACATTTACCGATAGAACCAGACTTTTCGTGGCCATGATGTCTTCCCAACTATGTAGTGGCTCCGCTGCGCATGCCTGTCACGGTGCAAGTAATGATCTCGAGCTTCTCATCAACAGTGAAAGCCGGTACTTACAATGGATACTGACAGTGGTCATCAGGGTGTCGTGCGTGCTTGAAATACTATAAGTATGAGTGACAGTTTAGCAGCCAAGGGTGGTACTGACCGAGTGCTACCGAGTGGTGGTGGAGAGGAGGCAAGGTGCATATATGCATTGTCACAACCTTGAAATAGCCTGCCGTGACACGCATACGTCAGGGTGAACTTGCATGGTCGAGATCGGACTTGTGTTGAAATTGCAGGCATGACATTTTCATGGAGGTGTATTGTAAGGATGTCAGAGAATACCACAAGATATGCAACTGAGAAAATGTGTCCACAGAAAATGTAGGGATATCTGAATGAAATCTCAAAAACCTTCATATTATCTGATTGTCATAATTTTCGATCTTTTGCTGTGTTATAGAAGTCTATATGTCTTTTATCCTAGTTTTCGAGATTTTTTACATCTTGAGTTGATCAAATTTCCCCACAAATATGCAAAAACGCGACCACCAACACTGACCATTATGCATACATGGTCCGTGCGCACCCGTTTCGGTATATAAACCCTTGCCCAACGTATTAGCACCTCATACTTACCTTGATGGCACAAGCCCCTTCATGAACCTGGGTTTGTGGGCCGTGGAAACTCTCCATAGCACGGCGACCCTGTCCATACAGGGAGTGGCTGCGGCTTGTATGGGCTTCGGCTCATGCACCGTCTCAATATTTTCCTGTCCTGCTCCGGCCACTCTGGCTGGGCAGGCGCTTTTTTTATGACTTTTCATGGTCTTAACCCTAACCCTAGGACATGGAAACACGAGCAGCTTTTTCAGCATGTATGTACTAAAGTGAGGGAAATAGTATTTACAGTCTTTCCGAGCCAACGTACAAATGAGCCACCGATATCACGAATCGTTTCGACCTATCTCAGGTAACAGGGTTTGTCTCCTAAGTATAAGTACCAAAACACGCTGAAGCTTTCTGTTCTTGAAACCAAATTTGTAGAAAATAAACCCACTGCCAACAGTACGTGCAGCCGGATCAAACAACCCGACTCTGAGATTCTGAGCGAGAACATTAAACTGTACATTGAAAGCCCCGCATTAAAGTATACGATATGCTTTTCTTCTACTCTAGATCAATCGTCCGCGTCCCAGTTCCCGGCTTGTTGTGGTACTTTGGGGCCGCCCGCAGGCTTGCTCATGATGATGCTGTCTACACTGAGGACCGCGACCGCAGCCTCAGTTGCAAGCTTGACAGCCCACGACTTCGCAGCGAGCGAGTCATAGATCTTGTGCTCATTAGTCAGAAGTGTTCCGTCGTTTTCGGCCTTAGATAGCCACCATCGTCAGTCCAGACACCATGAAAGACAGAAGAAACGCAAGCAAGACGCACCTCGATATCGACACCCCAAGTCTCCCCACCCTTCTGTTCGTGCTTCGCCCACAATCTACTGAGAACCTCATTGCCCTCTGCGCCGCCGAGCGCATTTTCCGCCAGCGTTCTAGGGACCACCTCCAAAGCAGTACCGTACCGCTTCACTGCATGCTGCGCGAGACCCTTCAATCCATTCCCATACGTCTCGACCCGTCTGGCTAATTCCACCTCAGTCGCTCCCGCCCCGGGCACCAGTCGCGCGTCTTTCAACAAGCTCTTAATGACATTGACACCATCATCAATCGCCCGCTCAAGGTCATCAAGATGGTTCGCTGTCGCACCACGAAGCACAATGGTCGCCGTCCGTGTCTTCTCAGCTTGTGTTGTTGGGTCAAATCCGGCGTCACCATCAACGAGTTGTCGTAGAACCGTAACGCGGTCTCCACCAATCTCGACCGTCTCAAAGACATCGACGAAGCCAGCCTCTTCTGGCGTTGGTGCTCCCATACGCGCGAGTGGTGTAGCATTGACGACACGGCAGAGTCGTCGGAGGTCGAACTTGGAGAGGACGCGCAGGACAGCGACGCCGAATCGGTCAAGGTAATGGAGTGCAAGTTCGCCTATTGTTGAGCCGGCAATGATGACCTTGACACCTGAGTCTGCGATCTCTTTGAAGATCTATACACGATCATCAGTAGGAAAAAAGACTAAAACGCAAGAGACAATAACGTACCTTTTCAATATGTTTTTCTTCCCCAGTGGTAAAATTGAGCATTTCATCGGCGTTCTTGATGAGCACAGTTCCTTTCGTCTCGGTTTGTGCAATGTCAAGTGCAGAGGTGAAGACAGCGACTTTCGCGCGGGTAACTTTTTTGATTTGGCCTGAGAATAAATAACATGAATCAGAAATACTCAGTCATACTTCCCATCAAGGTGATATGGCAGCTTGAATGCGCACCTTCTGGCTCACGGCCAAAGACCATTCCCTGAACAACTTTACTTGCTGATAGATTTCCTCCCATGATCTTCACAACACGAACGTTATCTACGTTGAAGTTTTTCGGATTTGACGGCATTATTGCGAGTGCAGCTTCTGCAACAAGTGATGCCAAAGCGTCTTCGTTCCCGTATTGTTTTGACGCGATTGCGGGCTTGAGCGCCGATGCGAGCGTCGTTTGTGTCAGGGGTGAAGGAAGGCTATATGTCGAGAGGGCTAAGCAAATGGTCAGATCAGGTAAGGTCAAAAAGAATAGATTAACGTACTCTCAAGTTCAGCCAGCGCCTTAGTGCATGCCAACTCGTAACCCTTGGTGATTTCGCTCGGATGAAGGCCCATAACAAGTAGATGTTCGGCTTTTTTGAGTAGTTCGCCCGCCAAAATGAGAACGAAATTCGTCGCATCGCCCATCTACTCACAGGAGGAAAATAAATATATCAGAACGCGGTTGGACAAGGAAATCAGCCCGAGCAACGCACCTCTGCCTCCTGAGCCTGCGATGCCATCACTAGCAACTTGGCTGCGGGGTGCACAACTTCGATCTCCCTAAGAATTGTCGCAGCATCCGAAGTCACGAAAAGTCGGCCAAGATGATTGATCAAGAGTTTATTGCGACCTATTACAACCGTGAGCCTCAAGCAATCAAAAATCGTAGAAACGCGCCATTGGGACCGAAACTTGTCCGTACGAGGTCAGAAAGTTCTGATACAGCTTGGATGTTCCGTAGTACTGCGTCCTCGAGACCTGATAGGTGCTTTTCACAGCGTCAGTCTTAGTATCTCACCTATATTTATCTAGAATACCTTGTATCCATCCTTAAAGAGCTGGATGTTATTGGCCTTTGGGACCTTGAGCGACATTGGAAGCAGGAGATGAAAGTGAAAGACAACAGGCAATCCCAAGACGCGTAAACTTGCATAAACTGATATCTTGCACAGCCACTTCGTCCTGAAAACAGAAAGCACATATTGCTATAGAAGGGTATGCGTGGCTAAGTCCATGATGCATGATGAAATGCTGTATGGTGCTTAATGCGACAGTGAAATCGTCCGATAAGTCACTACATTAACTACGAATCTACAAATGGAGAGGAAAGCGAAGGGAGACCAGGAACCGAGATGCTATCTATGGGTACAAAGGATGCAGATCGTCATCGATCGTCAATCGTCGAGAGAAAAATGCAGGGTCCGGATATTTGAGATAGTATGAGTGAAAAGGTGGTATTAGGAAGGGGTATGCTGCCTAGAATAGTCGGCTTCTGAGGAAGTTTGTTCTGTCTCGAGGGTCTGAGGCACATGCAAATCAGTCTCGTCGTCATCCTCGTCCTCTTCCAGGATGGGAGAATCATATTCCTCCTCAGAGTGAACCTCTGCCTCCTCAGCATCGACGTCATCAAAGATCACATGGAACTAATAACCTATCAGGGCGAATTTATCGTGTATGCATAGCTGCGAACTTACATGCGTAATCAGGGCTTTGACTAGCTTGTGAGTATGACCCATATTAGCAAGAATGATGGAAAAGTCGTTCTGCGGGGCCCGCAGCAAGTTCGGGCTGAAGACAATAGCCAAAGCTTCAGCGGTCATGTGGTTGTGTTCCTCAAAGTCGGTGACTCTATCTAGATGCTCAGCAACGCGCTTGAGCAGGTCAAAATTGGCTCTAGGTAAACTTTGAACAACGTATCGGATTTTCTCAAGGCGGTTTTCTAAGTTGTCGAGTTCTGCCGACAAAATCAGCAAAAATCACTCGGGTGTCAATGTATTGCTTCACGCACGCATAGCTTGAATGACTTCATGATATGATGACGACGGGAATACAGGTTCAGGGAGAATCCTGAACCACGTCTTGACCAAGTCGCACACCGCGTGTATATCAGTACCAGACGTTATGGGTGATTCACCTATGGAGTGAGGTCAATAACATGGCAATAGATGGGATGATAACAGTAACTGACCTCTATTGAAGGCATCTTTGAGAGCGTTGATCTCGGACACGGCACCAGCAATGCGATCTCAAGGAAATTTGTAAGCAAGCTTGACTGGAGAGAAATTAACACCACTTACAGATACCAACTTCGCTCAGTCCACGGACTTCAATCTCCGACAGGCACTGTTCAATAACAAACGGAATAACACCAGGAGGGACAGGCTCGTTGCCCGCCTCTCTCTGCAAAAGGAAATCTAGCTCGACGCCAAACACTATAAATCAATACGTTCAATACATATTCATTCTGAGAAGGGCACTACTCACCGGCCTTGGGATCACGCGATGGAACGATGCGACTATGGATGTGATCAGCCAGCTGAGGCTTGGGCCCAAGGTACGTCAGCCTGCGCTTAGCAGCCATCGTCGCCACCCGACTTATTGTCTCAATCCACTTCATCATATCCCGCTTATTCATAGCTTGCAGCAAATAATGTCCGCCATCTTCCGTATCAAGCTGGAACGTGAATGGTCGCTCGTTATTGATGAACTGCGCGACACGAGCATCCACAAGGCTTAGCACCAATGAAGGCTTGCCAGAAGGCACGAAGTCGAGCTCCGCTGCGGTCTTCTTGATGCTCTGCGACGACTGCAGGTCCGCACCAAATGCGCTGGAAATAGGACGCATGAAGTGGAACAAAGCGGACATGCTTTTCTTATTCCGATGCTGCTTTTGACTAGGCTTCCGTGGGCGCATGACACGATCGTCGCGCTTTTCCTGCCGTGTTTGTTCGTGGAGTTTTTCTTTTTGTAACCGAGAACGCAAGTTTTTGTCGCGACGATTCTTTTCCTGCTGAGCTATAATGATTTTCTGGAAGGGACGAGCTAGCTTTCGCCCGGAGGGGGCTGGTACCTGCGAAGCTTCGCGAGCAGCTTCGTCTTTGATGCCCCTAGGGTCGAACTGTAAGGAAATTACTTCCTTATCTACATTGTTAAGACGTTCAAAACCGCGTCTGTTGAATTCATCAGGCTGATAGCGGCGTTGAAGAGAAGGTAGCGCTGGCGCTTTTGCAATGAGGTTACAAAGGTGTCTATATCACTTGTCAGACAATCGAGAAATACGTCAGAGCAGTGTGGTCCGTACCTCCGTTTGTCAAAGTTGACAAGACTCTGTGTTTCCTCTGAAGCAGGTGGCATTGTATCTGGATCAGCAATGACCTCCAGTATCCGTTCCAAGACCCATCCCATGTCTGGTGTCAAAGGCTCCTGGTTCGGCACAGGTTGTGTGCTCGGTCGAGAAAGAAGTGCAGCTAATGATTCACACGATACACCTCGATTCAAAGCAATGTTTTGCCACACCCTCGAATGCAGACGACTTTCCATGCTGAGGATGGCGGATGTAGTAACAGCCTCGACAAAGGATCGGACACAGGGTTGATCGATAGAGTAAGCAGTCCCTGTATTCAAGTTGCGCCATCGAGCGATCTCAATGACACGAAGCAGAAGCTCCATACGCGCCTGTCGAGCACGAAAACCAATTCGCGGTGCAACGATCTTGGATATGATCCACTTCCGTATGATGGCATACGCCCGCACACAACTGCGAATCCCAGGCGGGAGCATACGGTAGAGCGAGTCTTGGGTCACCTCAGAGATAAGCGGAGAGTGATCGACATCTTGGATATGAGTGTAGATGGTCTGAATGTCCACAGTCTCTTCTACGGTCGATGTTTCTCTGCCTGAGAACCATGCAGTGCGATCCGCAAACTGGACTTCCAAGAGGTCGGCGGTGATATATAGATCCTGTTGAAGCAGTCAAGGTGACGTCGTCAGGGATTATCAAACTTTCTTTTGAAGAATTGACTGTACCTCTTCGGTGACGTTACTGAATGCCGCACAAGCCATGCCGTCCAGGTTGTCAATGAATTCTTGTGCATCAAAACGGTCAATGTCTGGTGGCTCTTTCATGCCTAGCGTACGTGTACGAGCGGTGTTACCATTGATCGACGACCCTCGAGGAATTGGCGGACCATGAGTTGTCAGCGGACGTTTGATCTGAGCATTAAACGAGATGCGGAGTGACTCCCTTGCTTCTGTCAGCCGAGTCTTGCATTGTTGAACGATCGGGTCGACGAAGTTTTTTGGTTCATAGACTACGTGGTTAGTCGGGCTATCCAAGAACGATTGAAGAGCATTGAACAGTTGAATGTCATCCAGCACGTCCTGTGCACCTCCACCGAACGTCATCCACTCTTTTATTGCGTCCAATACTTGCGTCCGCGCGGTCAACACATGGACATATTCACCAACAGGCGGTGATGATACAACAGGCTGGGATGTGAGGTACAGTTTTCGGAGTAACTGAGAAAAACATGATTGAACGTCATTCTATATGATATCGATGGTCGATAACGCACCTCGAAGAAACCAAGGGGATTAACAAAACTCCGGAAGACGTTCCACCAAATTTTCGCGAATTCTGAGTGATCAACTACAAGTTCGCGTGTCATACTCTCTCGCAAACTCATCTCCCCATTATCGTCCGCCACAGAGACAGAAACATTCTGCAACCCATGGACCAAAATGCCAACCAGAGTATTGAGGGTACCCGCCTGCACCATAACGCGCAAGGGAGGCTCAGACGATGGCTCCGATATAACATAATTCTGTCGGTGGGTAATTGAGGGTAAAGAGTTTCGGCGGGCGATACTCGTTTTCCTTTCCAAGCCCTGAGACGAACCAGGCTTCACGCGAATGGAAGGTGTCCGTCCGAGGGGTGACTTCTCCGTGGTGAAGGAATCCACGACTGAGCTCGGTGGTCTTGACGACATGCGAGAAGACGGCGGCCGGGAGTTCGGGGCTGAATCTGGACTTCCTACCTGTACAACGAGCAACAGATCACCATTGTACACTGGTATCACAGTGCCTCCCCAATTGAGGTTCGATACTCCAGCATTATGGTCCGTCGGAAGAGTCTTAAGATGAGGATGCCGATGGGGGTCCATAGCGCGTCGGAGCTGTGTATCAGAGGCATCGCTGTCGACGCGACCACGGAGCAGTTGCGCACGATCGATAAGGCACACCGTAGGCATTGGCTCGGGAAAGAGAAGCGGAAGAAGGGACATGTGTGGTGGTTGTCCTGTCGTCGACCGGGTCCAAAAATGCGGCTCGAAGAGTCCTTTCCGGCGAGGCTCTGCAGCAAGTGATAGCGACATGAACTGGTCTACCCTATTCCATCAAGCAAAGAATAAGTCCTGTACAACATCCAACGCACATGAATACATACCGCTGGAACTTAGCCGCCGTACTCCCCGTGCCTCCACCCTCACTCGCAACACTTCCCCAAAACGCGACCATCCTCCTCGAATCATCATTAACTTCACCCGCCAACACCGGTACCCTCCTCGGACACAGTCCGAACCTCGTTCTAAACCCTTCAAAAATATCCCTGACCTCACTCAACTCGGGCACTCTAATCCCCTGCCCGTCCTCTCCTTCCGCCCTTCCCAGCGCCTCCTTGATCCTAACACGCACATCTCCACCCCATACCGTGACCTTTGGCTCCTTCACCCCCACCGGCGCATCGCTCGTGCCAGTGGAAGGGTACACCCACGCCTCGACCGCATTCAGCGCAAGACGGTCAACGCGCCGCCATACCTTGTCCAGACGCGCGACGGGGCGCGACGTGAGCGCCGTTGCTATAGCACGGAATGTACATTCGTCCCCTGCGAGTCTGCACAGCTCGCCTACGCGTGCCCAAACGGATACAACTTCCGAGCGCGTGTGCGTGCGCGATGTTAAGGGTGGTTGTGGTGCAGATGTTAATGGTGAACGAAGGGCATCTTCGGATTTACGACCAGGTGACGTTAGTTGTTGTGCGGTCGGCTGGGCGGCCGGGCTTTGTGCAAGGTGCGCGATGCCGGTTGATGTGTCTGCGCCTAAAACCTGGAGGAGAACGAGTTTAGTAAGCCAGTGAGGATTTTCGTCTGTCCCGAAGAGCTCGGTTGCTGATGTAGACGAGGGGTCAGTTGATGTTTGTGAAACGTCCTCCTGTCCCAAAACAAAACTTGCAGTAATGTTTTCAGGCGTTTGATCGAGGATAGAACGATGGAATAGGATCAAAGAGCGGGCAATCAAGTGCGGGTCAAGCAAAAGTAGAACATCGCGTGACAATCCTTCCTGTTCCAATGCGGCCCAGGGAATGCGAGGGTTAGGAGCTCCTACGGGCCTCGACGTCGATTGGTGCTCAAAATTGCGAAGGTCCGCAGAAGCATTTACAGACAACAAAGGCATGATAGCGTCCTGAGCATTAAGTGCACTGAGAAGCGACACAGTAGGCTGGGGGTCATTGGGTCTAGGCGAGAACGCAGAGGTGTTCGGGGATCCAGGTAATAAGGGGGAAGGTTGATGCATGGCTTGCATCGAGGCTGAAACAGGGATAACAGGACCTGAAGGTCCCTGGACAACCGCAGCAGTGACATTGGGAATGGTATACTCCCTCCACTCCTCCCAAGCCCCTGCATCTGCAGGAGTACCGTGATACCTGAGATACTCCCCAGCCAACCACCCGACCCTCTCCCTCTCCCTCTCTTTCTCCTCATCAGTAGCACCCTCGACAAGGTACGAGCAACATCTCAGAAATTCAACCTCGAACTTGTCATGTCCGACAATAGCAGGAAGACATAATACCACCGCCGACGCGAAACTCTTCCATTCCTCCGTACCCTGCTGCTGTTTCTCCTCGTCGTCCTCACCTTCAGCCATTCCCGCCCGAGACAAAAAGGTCGTCGCGAACACGGTCTCATGTACAAGCGCCTCGAACGTTCCTCTCTCGACACTTCCCGAACTCCTCACCAACTCAGGGTGCGTCCTCCGTCCCCAGAATGCTCTCTTCCTCCTCCCAATCGTCCCCTGCCCCTCCTCTCTCGCTTTACCCCCTCTCCCTTGCTCTCTATCCTCCCCAAAAGCCACATCTCCCTCCCCTTCCTCACCCTCCTCACCCACATCAGGCATAAATTCGGTCGCGAACAACTCCTTCACAGCTGTGTTTCTATCATTCGGCGGCTTATAAAAATGCAACTTCGATCCCTTCAGCTCGAGCTTGAAAGGCTTCCACCCTTTCGCCAACGCATTTTGATGAGGATGATGGTGAGGGTGATACTGATGATGATACTGATTGTTCCCGTGCCCGTGCCAGGGCACATCAGCGAGGCGGTTGATGAACCCGCTGTGATACACGATCTGCGAAGCGCGTTTAGAGTCTGGATCACCTGTCCCTGAGACCAAGCCCAAATCGCTCGGTGCCGATGCGGACGGCGGAGGGGAGAGGAACATAGCAGTTTGCCGGGCTTGTGCGAGTGGGGAGGAGGGCGACGGTTGCTGCCGCTGTGGAATGAGGATGGTCGAAGGGGTCTCGGGCTTTGGAGGGGGCTGTGGGGCGTTGAGGGACAAGGGGAACGTACTGCTCCTCGTAGGGCCGTTGGTAAGAACATCGACGTCCCGGTCGGCAGGTGCAGATCCTTTCCGTTTTGGACTACCGGGTACGAGGCGTGGTGAGGCGAGTTTGGAGGATTGTTTTGGCGTGAAGGAGTGTGAGCGAGCATGGATCTGCTGTTGTTGGGCGTTTTTCTGCTGCTGCTCCTGTTGAGTTTCTTTTTCTAACACTGGAGCTGAGATCGATATAGAAACAGGGGGGATCGTAGTGGTCCGAGGAGGCGAAGAAGATGGGAAGGGTTGTCGACCTGGACCAGTGGACAAAGAGGGTGATGACGGTATAGAAGGGGACGCTGTGCTGGCACTGCTGTTGCTACGATTGCGGTACTCGGCTACCTTATCCTTGAAAGAACTCTGGATTGGCGAAAAATGGCCCGGTGAGAGCTGGCTAAGATCGTCGGCAGATCTTGACCATCCCTTGCGCGATATGGCGCGTAGATCTCCATTTGCGTAGCTCTGACCTGGACCAATGGAGGGGCTCGAAGGTGTACTTGTCGGCTGAGGTGAGGGAATATCCAAGGAGCCCGGCGGTCGTGCTGAGAGGTCAAACACAGATCTAAATGTTTGAATGGTAAGAATTTTATGTTCCATGAATCAAGATAAAAGTTAAAAGGCAAAAATGCAACGCGTGGCGACACCACGGCCCAGAAATAAAAGATGACGCGAATCACTCACTTGGTACTAGTACCCCCAGCCGTGTAATTCTCCAAGATCGGCCGTGGGTCTGTTGGACGCGAAATCTTGGGCTTTCGACTCAAGTTCACGCTTGGCCGTGGCGCTTCAGGGGCTGATGACTGCATCTTGCCCGATGTTGAGACGCTGCGTGAAAACCATTTTGTTGGTTTAGTGAGAAACTGAGCAAGACCAGATGAAGGCGATGTAGAACGAGGAAAATTAGCTGCGAGCGGCTGTGATGGGCCCGGTTGCGGTTGGTCGCCTGGGCTGAGTGTATTGGCGTATCCTATAGTCCCGCGTCGCCGAGCCATGACCGGTATGCTCGGATTGCAAGTTCGCGTCACCCCTGTCAGAAAAAAAGAACAGAGTGTTTATATTGATATCCTGTGCTTGTTGTAGTGAGTAAAGACTTGAAAGATGAGAGAAAAAGTCAAACACACAGGGTTGCGCGTCCGATAAGTCCACCCAACTCCGTGAGTTTTCCCCTGTTTTTTGATGGCTCGACACAAAGCAAGCCCCTACAGTCAGAAATGAGTTTATAAGGTCGTTATTAGGCGCTGAAAAGGAGGGTCATGAGTGCCCGGAAGCGAGGGGTATATAAACAAACGGCGTGAGCTGGCGGAACAAATGTCAATGAATCTCACCACTCATTGTTTGGCCTTACATATTTCTGCACAACTTCATCACCTGTCCATCCACTGATCGCCCTAGCTATTCTTCAGGATCTAACTGCAGCAGGCTACCATGGTAGTGCCGAGCCTCTTATCACACTTGATAGATCAGACTCGTCTCGTCTTTCTACTGCACAGATGTATCATATGGAAGCACTTTACTAGTCTCTGCAACATGGCTTCACTGTTCTTCTTTTCTGCCAAGTACCATTCACGATTCTTTGAAGTTTGTATGTCGTAAAAATCTCCATAAAAGTGAGTTTCTGTCTTGATGACACATGCCATGCTGTCACTTACATACCTTCCAACAGCGATTGATATCGAGATCTCCATCGCATCAGCGGTTCGCTGACCCACTTCAACTTACGATACTTATCTCAGCTTTCGAAAACATATTGTTTACCTTGCTTGTCCCAGGAATATCTGCATCTGCTCCTCGTCTTTTGCCTCAGTACCATCCGCTGACGGCATGGACCACGCAGCGAGGCAAAACTACTGTCTAAATGCCGGATCGTTTCTTCTTTTCGGCAGTCAACCAACAGCATCCGCTGATAGACGCCTCAGACATCTCTTGCAAGTTCTCACACCTCTCGAAGGAGTCTTCATGGTCGCACGACCGATACTAACGTGCCGTATCAGTATCGCCCCCTCAGATGATATTTTTTCTCCAACAGATCCAACCAGAATCAATCAGCAACCGTTCACAGCACATACCACGACCCACAACCTTCTCAGGAATCTAGGGCCTCGTCCAAACGTGGAAGACTCGTTTCGATAAACGAACAAACTCAAAACTGAAACACCAATCCTAATGGACAGACAAGAATACCTACACACTAAGCTTGTCTCGCCGCCACCCGAAGTCAACACGATCAACTCAATCTCTATACTATACCCGCACCTTCGCCTTCTATCTTTCTTCATGGATTATGCTCATGCGAATCCTTATTACCATCGTACGAGTTAATTACTCTCACCCTTACACGAAACACCCAAAGGCAGCTGCGATCCGACCCGACGTGTCTTTCCGTTTACGAATTTAATATTTCAATAAGGTCTTCCCGACACTTCCGAGTCGTCGTACTCGGTGTTTCACGCAATTTTCCTCAATGAAACCGCCACCGCGTGTCAGGCCTTGCCGTTACGTGCGTCGTACCTACGCTCTCTGCCGTACGTGATTGTATTTCCACGTAATTATAGCCATTGTTAGCGTTAACGTTCAGGTGTTCAAATTTCTACAATCAATCTCCGATCCAGTGTATGCGCGTATGTCTTAATTCCAGGGACGGTGGGTTTGTCGTGGAGATACATATCACATCTTTCTCTCGGCGCCGTCTGATACTAGTCCACCCAAGGTGGTCGATCATGATCATGATTGAACTAGAATCAACCAAAATATCTGGATGGATGGATGGCACATAGCTTTGTCGTAAACGTCGCAATTTGCATGTATACATTTGGATGTTTCCCTCACATGTATATATCAAGGCTGAATGAGACAGGTTCATCAATCAACCCAATGCCGTTCTAAATAGACTATCTGAATTCCACAGATGGCCAGCTTTGTTATAGATTTGGCAACTTCCATGAATACATCTAGATCTTTTCTCTTAATGCAAAACTGATAGAGATAAACAAGTTCATCAATCAACCTATATCATAAACAAACTAAGCGCCTGTCAACTATCCCACGCACTAGGGTTAGGGTTAGGACCATGCAAAGTCATAAAAAAAGCGCCTGCCCAGCCAGAGTGGCCGGAGCAGGACAGGAAAATATTGAGACGGTGCATGAGCCGAAGCCCATACAAGCCGCAGCCACTCCCTGTATGGACAGGGTCGCCGTGCTATGGAGAGTTTCCACGGCCCACAAACCCGGATTCATGAAGGGGCTTGTGCCATCAAGGTAAGTATGAGGTGTCATGATGTTGAGCAAGGGTTTATATACCGAAAGGGGTGCGCACGGACCATGTATGCATAATGGTCAGTGTTGGTGGTCGCGTTTTTGCATATTTGTGGGGAAATTTGATCAACTCAAGACGGAACGAAATCTCGCAGACTGGTGAAATATATGTCTATAGTAAATGTAACTCACAATTGTCCATCGAGGTTATGAAGAACTTAGAGAATCTTCGCACCACAAGTTCCACTCTGGATTGATCGTTTTGATGTTTGGACATGTCGACGCGCCACAGCTTTGACTCCAACTCCGACCTATTTTCCGCGTTTGATTTTTTGTACGAGATTTTCCAGTTTTGACGCGGTGATAGCTGGTCCCTCGTAGATCTGACCTATAGTAAGTCCGTTTTATTGTGTGATGATACTATGGAGTCCTGGAGGGCTTATATATGGGCCAATATGGCGAGCGTTCGGAGGTTTCCTGGTGCACTTAGAGGCCTGAAGAAAGTCAATCGGAGCGACAGAAGGAGCTCGCCGAGACAACTCGAGAGACGAAAGATATTTCCAGCTCCAGCTTCAGGCCTTCAGGTTTGACATCCCCGAGCTTTGTCAAGAACGGTGGATATCTCCATACGGAACAAGGAGTTGGTGTACTGATAGTAAGTACGTGAGTCCACGCCTCTACTGCTGGCCGCCGTATGGATGGAATGGGTGGTGGAAGACTGGGAAAGGATAGGCATGCCCAGATAGATAGCACATGTACGGCCGCCGAAACGTTCGGCGGCCCAACTTTTTCTATTGATTGGAGATTCGAGCCGTGGCTAACTAGGTAATGTAAATGAAAGCAGTAAAGGTACTATGTAATAGAAAATTTTAAAAGAAAAGATCGCGAAGTAAGATTAAAAAAGAAAAAGGGTGAGGAGGGAGGGCGATCGAAAAGATACTAGAGGACTGGTAGACTACTGAGAATGATAAGGAAAAACATAAGCTGAAAGGACTCTAGCGCGGTTATAGGTTCGGCTTACTTTGTAACGCGAACCTGTAAGCGACGTAATCTACTTAACCAATACAAGTTCGGGTACGAAAACTGGGATGGAGAGTGAGTAAAACTCGGTGTGGAGTGGAAGGCCGTACTTATGGAGAATAGTGCCTGGGATTAAGATGGAGTGGAGTGGTGGCTCGGAGGCACTATTCTGCAAAGGACCCGTGAGGATTGGAGTGGAGAGAGCGTCGAAGCGCTCACCTGTACGGAGACAGTGGTGGACGCGGTGCAAGAAGGATGCACGGAAAATGGAGAACCTTCGGCCCTACTGTCCTCGACCCACATCTGCCAACACGATGGCGATGAGCCGAGGACGACCTCTGGTCTTGAATG
>JAGGAS010037725.1:0-14755 GCA_017657355.1 Termitomyces sp. K1Ac | reverse complement strand
GATCAGTCTCTGGAGATGTGCGATCAAAGGATCACCTGGAAGGAGAAATGCACAAAATGGGTAGTCCCCTGACATCAAGCATGTTTCAAAGAAGTCCTTCGAGGAAAAGCTGGCAGACATCACAGAGTTAGTCATCCTTTCTCATTTTCTTTTCAACATTTATTGACATCATCTGTAGGTCTTCACTGAGAGCTGCTAATGAACGTGCAGATTCTTCTCATTGCCTTGAAAAGCGCCATCTGGTCTTGGAACAGCTAGATCAAATTGCACGAGAGCGTGAACAGACTCTTACAATGTTCTATGAGAAGATCTATATGGTAGAGGAGATCCGCCACCGCCTTGATGCTCTTGATGAATGTCAGGCTATGCTTCAGCCTTCTCCAAAGAAGCACATCCGCATTTGCAGCCCTTCCCCTGCTTTAATTATTTGCAGTTCTTCTTCTAATGATGTGCGAGCTTCTTCTCCGATCCAGGTATTTTCACCCATCATTCCCTCCTTTACTGAAGAAAGTGATACCACTTGGGATATTGAAAAGGGTCTTCCACTACCTAGTGATGACTAGTCTACATTATAATTCTTGCTGTTGTCAGTAGGCTAGTAATTCAGCTATCAATCAACATCTTTTGTTTTTGCCTGCATCATCTGCCTCACCATCAAACTCCATGTCTCACCCACCCTGATCTTCAAATTCCTGAGCCTGGGTATGCGTGTGCATGAATTCTGCAGCTGATTGATTTCCTCCAATATCAATAATGAGGTTGTGCAAGATGATTGCAACTGTGATCCATCGACAGGCAAGTTTGTGGTCATGATTGCTGAAGATATTGACCATGCAAGCATTGAAACCATCCTTTTAAGGCTCCCATACAATGCTCAGACCAAACTCAAAGATGTGAAGCCATTCCATCAAAAATAGAGTTCTCGTATATCTGCAAAGCTGGCTGGCGATGAATTGGGATCATAGTTGGAGACAAGGTGTAGGCAGAATCTGCCCATGCAAATTCCTTGCCTTTGAATAAAAAATCTGGATCTTTGAAAGCACATGTGTGCTCAAATGCAGCTTGATCATGGGCTGAACCAGTAAATCCATGACAATAATCGACAATGTGTAGATTTGATGGTGTATTTCCAATCTGCAAATTAAGTCAGTAGATATAATCAAAAATAAAGACAATATACCTGAACATTAAGACCATAATTAGCCTTTCTTGTGTAATATGCATCCCCATTTTGTCCAGGCTTTGCATAAAGCACCACAATTGTTCCATCATACATCAAATAACCTTCACACCAAAGCCCAACAAAACCCATGCATTTGTCCATCCACTGCTTCTCTATCTCCTTCTCTTCCTCTGTAAGAGGTCGGACAAATGTGTCATGATATGACTCAATTGCTTCAAAAACATGGCTGGTATAGGCTTCAACAGCTCCTTCAGAACATCCTGCAATGCAAGCAATGTCTTCAAGAGAAGTAGAGAGTGACTGCAAGTTGGATATTGACAGGAGTTTGTTGGTTATTTGAATGATTGGTGAATACAGGATGGTCTTAAATCATCTCAAGAATGAATTCAAAGACAGCAGGGCTGACACAAAGCATGTTGATGAAGCAGCCATGATCCTCTGGGTTCTCAGCATATTGCCATGCAAGGTGTAAGTTCCCGCACTTGGCTACATCTGTACGTTCTCTAAGGTAGCGAGTACTCCGAAGTCCATCAAGAATAGTGAGATCAAGCTGAATTTGCCGGATGCGGTCAAAGATGGCATCATCTTGAGGGAAAAGGATATCACGGAGGGCCATGTATGTCAAGTAGCATTTGCGAAGCTTCGAATGGAGGTTTTCACGCGGCATATTCACGAAGAAAGAGGTCAAGGTCACGATTGCACAAAAGGATCAAATAATCATCTGATCGAACTACCACAAATGGAAATCACGGCGTTACAAGCGGCTTACCATAAGCGGCGCTTACGCTGTATCGTGAGCTCCCCTATTGAGGGATCGGTCACTGGTCTAACTAGAACAGATGACTGCCGCCGGTGTGTACCAAGATGACGACTTGGACATAGAAGGGCGTGCTATGTACAGCTGGCTGGGAATGCATTCACTCCAGAGGAAAGGAAGTTGCACAACTCCTCAAGCTGGCCTCCAAAGCCTGCAGTCTTAAGGATCCAATTCTTCGGTATATATGTACAACGGCTGGTCTTCTCCTTCCATCTCCGGATCTTGAACCGGACGTTTTGGGCCGACAATTTTTGGTCTTCGTGTTTCCATTACTTGTCTCAACCTTCCCTTTATGACTCTCTTTCACCATCCGAGTTCAGAGAGAATAGACAGTACGCCGCCAATTCAGAGCACGATCTCGTAGAGAAAGTAGAAGTAGAATAGAAGGCTGCGGCTGGTTGGGTTTGACGGGCAGCACCTTCCGAGCGTCCTTTGTAAAGCGTTCGGAAATTGTACTCCGGGGCACCTTTCGCTTTCGCTAGGTAATATCGCATGCATTGGCAAGGTGTCCTTTATCATATTTGAACTACAGAATACAAAGTTAATTCGTAGTCATGAATTCTCAAGGAATGGTAATTTCAAAGGTCGTGGAACATGAATGCAGTAAATTGAACGACACAGGCGTGTCGAGCGCAGGGGCTCGCAAGGCTCACGTTCATGAAGAGGGCGAGGTTTCGGTCATGCCGAGAATCCCTCGGACTCGGTATGCGGCGACGGATGGAGAAATTTGGACCAAGGGTAATAGAGCGGTATCGCCAGGTTGTGGGTGCAGCGGCTCAGAGATGACGACAGGACCTAGAAGACACTCCAACCGAGTCGCTGCCAGAAAACAACTTCATGGTACGTTGTTACTATTCAGAATACATCGGGGACCTGCCAAACCGGCTTCACTCTTCTAGGCCTCTTGTCGTTACGTTGCGATCTCACGTTAATCTTCGGGAGAGCACGGCATTAGATGACATGTTGGCAAAAAGAATGGAATGAATGCCTATCCAAGGGGCTGGAGAACGTCCTGGTGAATAGACATCGATGATGCATGCTGCAGCTGAGCTGAAGCGCTGACAACTCGCTCGTACTGGAGATAAACGCGTCGGGCAGATTCTAAAAGCAAATCCAATCCCCACTCGGATTGTTCTCTGCACAGAGATGGCGAACCGAAAGGCAGTTTTGCTCTACCAAGAATCTAACCTCAAGTGCTCTGCATCCTATGATGCGCCGACGATCCGTGCTCCTTCCACTGGTGCATTCCAAAGCCCGAAGTCTACAGGGTAGGACAAACTAGGAAGAACATATCAACGGTTAACGATGGTGAAAATGGGTTAGAGAGGAGAATTGGGAACTCACGGGTTGAGAACTCGGGCCTTGGCCCCCTTCTCGCGACACGACAAAGTCAACGTCCGATCCATCAAGAGACGAGTGTTTGCAGATGGTTTCAAGAACACGCGAGCATGCGATATCCGTGAACGTGTCGTCGATTGGGCGTGCATCGTTGTACTGATAGAGGTGAAGATGTGGATAAGATAGGTATACAATTGTTCGCGAGCAAAGCCTACGTGTGTAGTGGTGACACTAAGAACTGACCATTTCTTGGCACGTTACGGTAGGCGAAACTTGATTGATCCTTCTAGGCCCAAAAGACGACGAAGATGCTATATTGAGAGAAAAAATTGTCAGTAAAAACGACAAAGATACATTTTCCTTTCACGCATAGTAAGAAATGAGGTGATTGGGGAAAGATAGTGAAAGAAGAGTGGTTCCGCGAAGTGGTGAATAATAAGTTGGGAATAAGGGAAGAGGAGAGCGAAGGAAGGACGGACTTGAACTTACGTGACACAAGTTGGAGCCATCCTTGTTTGTCGTCCTAGAATGACATGCGGTTTCGTTTCCTGCACATGGTTAGTGGATGAGTGCTAGCGACGATGTCATCGTGGTAGATATTCTCGATGATACTGTAACACAAGCGATGAAACTTGAAGAAGCAGTGAAGCGTGGTCAGCGGGCGAGGGTGCCATATAGTTGTGACGATAGATAAGCCTACATAGTAGAAACTATGAGTATGTTGCTTTGCTTATAAGCCTGCAGCTGCAGCTGTGTGTTTGGCGAACCAGAACGTGAAAAAGTTGAGGGGCGATATGAATAATGGTGACATTGACAACTCGGACTCCGTCAGTAGGAAACGGGCCGGCCAAGTCGATAACGTCTTCGCATCCCATCACGAGTGTCGTTCACATTGATATGCACAACACGCCTTGTGTCGTCTTCCTCAATTCTACCGCCATGCATGCCAACTACTGGTAAGTAATAGGTCCTTTAATCGCATGCGCCTCCGTCGGTTGACGCTCTTCCAGCTCGCATACTACCACACGACGTTGATCTGCAAGTCTCGGGCCTGGATCTCGCCAATAGCTTACGCTCCAGCCATTCTCCTGGAATAAGGAAAGACTCGTGTTACATCGAACCCCTCATGTTGGGAAAGTGGCTGGGAATTCTGGCTTTTTAAAAAGAAATGTCTCTTAACCTCCACAGGAGACTAGTAGATCGTGAATCTGACCACTGAGCCAGGAATCGAAACGCACCATTTCCATTCAAGATGTCGGCATCGAGACTCTCCTCGGCATCAGCTCGCTACTGCCTCCGTTTCACCCCACTCTACATTACCTTCGATTATCACCGACATCTTCCATCCACGACGCCAACAAACATGACTGCCACCTTCATGTCTTCTCAGAGCTCGATCTTTCGAAAGTCATAACGCAATCGACACAACTAGAACCGCTGCAGGGAGAGAATTTCGTCGTGCGTTGCTAACACTTACCTCAAGGAACCAACTCACGGCTATTCTCTTTCCACAGGCTTCTCCTGCTCGTTATGCATGCGTATTCCTTTTGGCCGTCGATATCCCCATCACCATTCCATCGCGTACACAGCATGGTAACACCTCTTGACTGCCCTCGCCCACATCCGAGTTTTGATCACCGCTACTTCGCGTGCCTGCCCACTTGAATCTCCAACCCGTCGTCCGTGGTCGTCAGGCTGTGACATGGAGAGCTCCACACCTTTTGACGCATACACTAAGTTCTGTGGCACCCACTTTACCTACAGAAATGTCGATTCCTTCGCCCCCTCAACCAAAGTCAAGAGAACTCCGACGTCCCTTAACTCATTCATACCTGGGCATTAGCGCAAGCCTCGCGAGCCTCCGAGATCAACATGTCTCTATGTCGTCAAAGTTGCGCCTTCCTGTCACAGCCTACGAGATTACTTGGCCGTCGAACAATTATTCCCCTGGACGCTTGCTCCGTTGAGATCTAACTGCGAAAGAATTGTGTAGTTCATAAAATAAAAGGACCTTGTCATGTGATATTCTCCACGAAGCTGTCCCAGAGTGCAATCCCCAAGTGCCGGCCAATACGTCGAGCCTCGAACTGAGATCTCAGCGCAACCGTCTACGAAAGATTTCGTGCGAGCGACAGAGGCGCTGACACCTTCCCGACAAGCTACATCCAGCCGTTAAAGCTCTACTCTTTACTGGCATTCTACTTCTACAAGCTTCGTGCATCCGAATTTGTTTCATTCGTTCGAAGAATCTCGAGATGTCGACTTCAGGGCAGGCGCGTCTTGCATTCCGTTATCGATACCATGCAGGTGTGACGATCTCACTCGACGAATGAAATTCCCTCGCCCTTTATACTAGCAACTCCTTCTAAATGAGAGATTGGTCGGAGGAAGCGAGTGTAGGAGCAGAGAAGATCTTGTCGAAGTTTCCAATACATCATTGTGCAACCTCAAGCGACAGGCTTGAGCTTGTGTAAATGCGACTCGCAACGTGGATTGTATATCACATATCTTTTCCGACCTGAGCATGGCAAGAAGCTCCTGAGGGGAGGGTTGAGACAGATGAACCGCGAGGGGACCACATCCATCGACGCGTCGGCCAAGGTCTAGAGGACTTAGAGGGAGAAGATGAGGTGCATCAATCAGATGAAGCGATCGTCCAATATCCCGGCCCTAGCTCAGGAATAATTGTGTATTTACTCCTCTCGGGAACTAACGCATTCTCATCCAGACCAGACCATTCTACGTTATCGATGGGACGATCATCCGTGTCATAGTCCGCCCTTCGATGTCCAAGTGATCAGAGAACCAACATATGAATTGACTTACCACGAAATCGTCGACTACTTGCTTCGTCTTTTACCATCTTGGCCACCCGCCGGGAAGAATGGGGAGTCGCGTTAGTTATTTACCCAGTCTTGTGAGCATCCTTCATCATTGAGTTCTGTTTTCAATCTCAATTCATGTGTTGAATAGAGGTACTTCATGGCTGTTTTCACGCGTTGGAGAGGTGCTGCCTGATGTCGGATCCCTCAGTCTCGCCCCAGGTGTTGACACGTTCTCGTAACCAGAAGTATTGACTGCCCTTCTTCGTCATCTCTCTACGCAGCAGTTTTACGCGGACAGTTTTCCAAGAATGAGAATTCTATCGTTGCAATGGCTATGTTGTTTCCATGCCTTGGTAGTCCCTCTTCAGAGGGTATAACATTCCTTGATTATATGGCCTTATTATCCTGATGCACGTCTAAGTGGTATCAATAAATGGTCCAAGCGTGAGAGTGAAATTTTGTTCCCAATCGAAGGAAGTGATCATATTGTGCTTTCCTTCCCATATCAGTGACCAAGTCTACAATGCAGAACATCAACACCGACAAAATTGAACGTGGATTGAGGCTCCTAGCCTTAGGTATGCTTGTCTTACTGTCAAACATCATTTCTGACAATCTCTAGATGATGGTGGTGTCCGTGGAATCTCAGAGCTCATTATTATTCAGGAAATCATGCACCGGCTAAAGCACTTGGAAAAGACTGAATCTATGCCAAAGCCCTGTGACTATTTTGACATAATTGGTGGAGTTGGAACAGGCGGGTATGTGTCCCCTGGGGCTGTCTTGTATCCAAAAAGTTGAATATTCACAACTGGTATCTCAGGATCATTGCCTTGATGCTTGGACGACTGCAGATGCCAATTGACTTGGCTATTGAGAATTATGTCTCCTTCAGCAAGAAAGTCTACTCAGATATCAAGAAATTCAGTATTGGGAGAGAGAAGTTCAAAGCCTCCACATTTATCTCTGGGATGGAAGAAATCTTAAGGTCTGCTGGATTTCCAGTGGACATCTTGATGCAAGAGGATCATCCTTCATGCAAGAGGTATTTAGGAAGATTTTTTGACTTTATCTAAGCTGATATTTGAGCTTCCTGGAGTTTTGTAACAGCCCTTCCATCTGTAAATATGACTCCTCGTATTTTTAGGTCTTATGGGGTAAAGACCAATCAAGGTTATAATTGTACTGTGGTAGAAGCTGCTCGTGCAACCACTGCTACTCCTGAGTTCTTCAAAGCTGTATCTATCAATTCTGGAGGGTTGAGTGAAATGTTCATTGGTGCCTGTCTTGGACACAACAGTCCCATTAATGATATTCTTGAAGAAGCTGAATTGGTGTTTGGTACTTCTCAACCAGTTGCTTGCATTGTAAGCATAGGAGCTGGGCATCCTGGTCATATTTCATGGAAGCCGACCAAACTCTTCACCCAAAAACTGGTGAACATTCTTTGGAAAGTATCTACTAGCTGTGAAGGTCCTGTTGAAGACCTGGAAAAGCGATATAAAAGTTTACCTGGTATCTTTTATAGGCTGAATGTAGATCAGGGACTTCAACAGATGGCTTTGGATGACTGGAACAGTCTTGGGGAGATCAAGACACATTCTGTGAATTATTTGCAGAAGACACATGTCACACAGAAAGTGGAATCTCTTGTAGACAGTTTGCACAATAGCCCTCAGAAGGTTACTCTTGGTATGTTAAGTATGTAGCTTCTTTGCCTAAAGTGCAACTCTGACTGACATTCATTAGCTGGGTCTGTACTATCAGATACTAGCACTACAAAACATGTCTCTGAACAAAAGATCCTTCCTATTGTTCCTGCACCATCTCCCTTGTTCACTGGAAGAGCTGATGTCTTAGCTCAACTTGAGAAATGTTTTATCGATGGCCCATCTTCATTGCAACTAGACCTTCAGCAGCATTTTGCTCTTTATGGGTTGGGTGGAGCTGGCAAAACACAAATTGTTCTACAATTCTGTTACAAATTTAAAAACAGGTATGACAACATCACCTTTTCAAAAGCTTTATTTTCAGGTTATTAAATAGATTTTCTTTCATTTGTATGATTGATTCAAGCTCAAAAGAATCAATTGAACAGTTTCTAGTGCAGGTTGCTCATGATGCTCAACTTGATAATGCCACTTCTGCTGCTGCTCTTGTCTGGCTCTGTTATCAAAGAACAGAATGGTTGATGATCTTTGATAATGCTGATGACCCTGAGTTGGACCTATGGAAATTCTTTCCTATTTGCAGTCATGGCAATATTCTTATAACAAGCCGCAATGAAGCATCTATAAGATATGCACCTAAAAATTTCTATAAAGTTGGAGAAGTGTCACATGAAGATTCATTGGCTATTTTAGTCAAAGTTAGTCATCAAGTCTATGTAAAAGAAAGTGAGCATGCTGCAGCAGAAGAACTTGTGCAAGAGCTAGGCTATTTGGCTTTGGCTATTGTACAGGCAGGGAGTTATTTATTTTATAATCAGCATGTGAAAGTCTCTCAGTATTTAGAGAGTTATAAAAAAGACAAGCCAAGATATTTAGCACAAATGAAGAAACAGAATATGGATAGCTATACACTATCAGTTTTTGCTACCTGGAATCTGAGTTATCAAAAACTAGATGAGAAGGCAAAAAAAGTGTTTATGTTATGGAGTGTATTACACTATTCCAAAATTCCTGTGGAAATTCTACAAAGAGCTTGGAATAATCTGTCTAAGTCTTCCGAAAGAGATATAGAGGAAATCAAAGAGATATTGGAGTTATTTGTGGATCATAATGGAATGTGGAATGATCAAACTTTGGAGGAAGCACTTAATGATCTCCGATCTTATTCACTAATTGAAATCACTAAAGAGAGTGTTGTGTTACTGAACATTCACTCACTTGTTCATATGTGGTCATACACATCATTATCAAGAGAAAGACAACTATTAGCACAGACTTGTGGAGACCAGCTATTTTATTGGCTTAGTAAGGGAGAAATGAGTTATAATGATGTAATCCAATGGATACCACATCTCAGAGCATTACTAAAGCTACAAAGTATGGATAATATCATTATCAAGGCACTACAAGGAATGGCATATATCTTTCAAAAAGGTAATCTATGGAATGAAGCAGAGCCACTCCAAAGAAAAGTGCTCAAAGCTTATTTGAATGCATTAGGAAGCAGCCATTCTGACACCATACAAGCAATGTCAAATCTTGCTGCAACATTATGGGCATTAGGCAGACTGAGAGAAGCAGAAGATCTTGAGCAGCAAGTTCTGAAGGCTTATAAAGATGCATTTGGGTACAACCATCCTGACACCATACAAGCCATGTCAAATCTTGCTGCAACTCTATGGAAAGCAGGCAGACTAGAGGATGCAGAAGATCTTGAGCAGCAAGTTCTGAAGGCTTATGAAGATGCATTTGGAATGAGTCATCCTAACACCATACATGCTATGTCAAATCTAGCCTTAACATTATGTAAAGCAGGCAGACTAATGGAAGCAGAGGACCTTCAGCAGCAAGTTCTGAAGGCTTGCATGGATGTATTTGGAAGCAGCCATTCAGAAACTATACAAGCTATGTCAAATCTTGCTGCAACATTATGGAAAGCAGGCCAATTAGACAAAGCAGAGAAGCTTAAGCAGCAAGTTCTAAAGATCTCTGAAGATACATTTGGAAGGACTCATCCTGACACCATACAAGCCATGTCAAATCTTGCTGCAACATTATGGAAAGCAGGCAGGCTGGAAGAAGCAGAAGATCTTGAGCAGCAAGTTTTAAAGGCTCACAAAGATGTGTTTGGAAGTAGCCATCCTGCTACTATACAAGCCATGTCAAATCTTGCTGCAACACTACGAAAGGCAGGCAAATTAAAGGAAGCACAAGCTCTACAGCAACAAGTTTTGAAGGCTCGCAACAATGACTTTGGAATCAGCCATCCTGACACTATACAAGCCATGTCAAATCTTGCTGCAACATTACGAAAAACAAGCAGATTGGAGGAAGCAGAAGATCTTGAGCAGCAAGTTCTAAAGGCTCGCCAAGATGCATTTGGAAGCAGGCATCCTGACACCATACAAGCCAAGTCAAATCTTGCTGCAACATTACGGAAAGCAGGCAGACTAGACAAAGCAGAAGATCTTGAGCAGCAAGTTCTGAAGGCTCACAAAGATGTGTTTGGAAGTAGCCATCCTGCTACTATACAAGCCATGTCAAATCTTGCTGCAACACTACGAAAGGCAGGCAAATTAAAGGAAGCAAAGGGCCTTCAGCAACAAGTTCTAAAGGTTTGCATAGATGCATGTGGAAGCAGTCATCCTGAGACCTTACAAGCCATGTTAAGTCTTGCTGCAACATTACAGAAAGCAGGCAGACTAGAGGAAGTAAAGTATCTTGAAGAGCAAGTGATGAAGGCCCAGAAAAATGCATTTGGAAGCAGGCATCCTAATACTATACAGGCTATGTCAAATCTTGCTGCAACATTATTGAAAGTTGGCAGATTGGAGGAAGCAGAAGATCTTCAGCAGCAAGTTCTGATGGTTCACAAAGATATATGTGGAGGCAGCCATCCTAACACCATAAAAGCCATGTCAAATCTTGCTACAACATTGTGGGAAGCAGGCAGATTGGAAGAAGCAGAGAACCTTGAGCAGCAGGTTCTGACAGCTTGCAAAGATGCATTTGATTACAGCCATCCTGACACCATACAAGCCATGTCAAATCTTGCTGCAATAATTTGGGAAGCAGGCAGACTGGATGAAGCAGAGCAACTTGAAAAGCAAGTGCTGAAGGCTTGCCAAGATGCACATGGAAGCAGTCATTCTGACACCATACAAGCAATGTCAAATCTTGCAACAACATTATGGGAAGCAGGCAGACTAGAGGAAGCCAAAGACCTTGAACAGCAAGTTCTAAAGGCTTATAAAGATGCATTTGGTATCAGCCATCCTGAGACTATACAAGTCATGTCAAATCTTGCTGCAATGGTATGGGAAGCAGGCAGACTAGAGGAAGCAGAAGATGTTGAGCACCAAGTTCTAAAGGCTCATAAAGATGCATTTGAAATCAAACATCCTGATACTCTGCAAGCTGTGTCAAATCTTGCTGCAACATTACAGAAAGTAGATGGACCTGAGGAAACAGAACACCTTGAGCAGCAAGTTTTGAAGAGTTTCAAAGATGTATCAGAAAGTGGGCAATCTGACACCACACAAGTTATGTCAAATTGTCCTGCAACATTTTTAGAAGCAGGTACACTGAAGTCAGCAGAGGACCTTGAGCCACAAAATATGAAGGGACCCAAAGATAGATTTGAACTACTTAAATCTATACAAGCCAACAGTAAACACATAAGAAGATTGATGTTGAAGTTAGAACTTGATGTAGCATTGCAAAAACCAAGCAAACCATGGGAAGCAAAGCACCTCCAATCACAAGTTCTGGAACATTATAAAGATGTATTTGGAAAGAGCCATCCAAAGACCATACAAGCCATGTCAAATTTTGCTGCATCATTACAGAAAGTAGGCAGACTGGAAGAAGCAGAACACATTAAGCAGCAAGTTCTGAAGGTTTGTAAAGATACATTTGGAAGCAACAATTCTGTAACTATACAAGCTGCATCAAGTCTTGCTGCAACATTACAAGAAGCAGGCAGATTGGAGGAAGCAGAGGGCCTTGAGCAGCAAATTCTGAAGACTTGTGAATATGCATTTGGAAGCAGCCATCCTGATACTATAAAAGCCATGTCAAATCTTGCTGCAACATTATGTGAAGCAGGCAGATTAGAGGAAGCCAAGGATCTTGAGCAGAAAGTTTTAAAGGCTCATAAAGATCAATTTGGAATTGGCCATCCTGATACTATGCAAGCTATGTCAAATCTTGCTGCAACATTATGGGAAGCAGGCAGAATTGAGGAAGCAGAGGACCTTGAGCAGAAAGTTTTAAGGGCTTGCAAAGATGCATTGGGAGGCAGCCATGCTGATACCATACAAGCTATGTCAAATCTTGCTGCAACATTATGGAAAGCAGGCAGACTAGAGGAAGCAGAGGATCTTGAGCAGCAGGTTCTGAAGGCTTACAAAGATGCAGTTGGAAGCAGTCATCCTGAAACCATACAAGCCATGTCAAATCTTGCTATAACATTATCAGAAGCAGAGAGATTGGAAGAAGCAGAGAACCTTGAGCAGCAAGTCCTGAAAGCTCGCCAAGATACATTTGGAAGCAGCCATCCTGACACCATACAAGCTGCATCAAACCTTGCTGCAACATTATGGAAAGCAGGCAGGCTGGAAGAAGCAGAGGACCTTGAGCAGCAAGTTTACAAGGCTTGCAAAGACAGATTTGGAGGCAGTCATCCTAACACTATACGGGCCATGTCAAATCTTGCTGCAACATTATACCAAGCAGGCAGATTGAAAGAAGCAGAGGACCTTGAACAGCAAGTTTTGAAGGCTCATAGAGATGGATTTGGAAGCAGTCATCCTGAAACCATACAAGCCATGTCAAATCTTGCTGTAACATTATGGGAAGCTGGCAGACTGGAGGAAGCAGAGGACCTTGAGCAGCAAGTCCTGAAGGCTTGCAAAGATATATTTGGAAGCAGTCATCCTGATACCATCCAAGCTATGTCAAATCTTGCTCTAACATTATTGGAAACAGAAAGACTGGATGAAGGAGAGAACCTTCAGCAGCAAGTTTTGAAGGCTTGCACAGATGCATTTGGAAGCAGCCATCCTGACACTATACAAGCTGCATCTAACCTTGCTGCAACACTACGGAAAGCAGGCAGGCTGGACAAAGCAGAGGACCTTGAGCAGCAAATTTACAAGGCTTGCAAAGACACATTTAGAAGCAGCCATCCTAACAAGATACATGCCATGTCAAGTCTTGCTGTAACATTCTGGCAAGCAGGCAGACTGGAGGAGGCAGAAGATCTTGAGCAGAGAGTTCTGAAAGCTTGCACAGATACACATGGAAGCAGTCACCCTGACACTATGCAAGCTATGTTAAATCTTGCTGCAACATTACAGAAAGCAAGGAGACTAGAGGAAGCAGAGGAACTTGAGCAGCAAGTTCTGAAAGCTCACAAAGATGCATTTGAAAGCAACCATCCTAACCTTGTATAATCTCTCTACAACAATGTAGCAAGCAAGCAGGTAGAGTAAGTAAGTAGTTAAGTCTGAGCAAGTAGTAATAAATAATTTTTCTTCTAGTAAGCTAAAATAGTTCTTAGTGCTTAGACCTTCTCTCATAGACAATATTCCAGAAAAAAAAACATATTTTGCATCCACACCTATCAGTAAGCACTATGTGCTATTAATCCTCATATTTTATGCATTCCTTTTTATCTTGTTCTGCTGAAGCTTAGAATTTATTATTGAGGATCTGAACCTGCATATTAGTAATCATTTGATATGTTTTTCCTTAGCTTGTTCTGTAACACCTCAGTGCTTTATCACTGACTAGGGTGTAAGTTATATATATACACATACATGCAGGCATTTGGTACCAATACCCTACATTCTTTAATATTTACCTTATTCTTTAAGTACATACATCATATTAGTGTTATATCAACAACTGCAATTATTTATCTCATCTCACAATACCCAAGCCCTCCATACTTGTTTTGCTCTCTTAGCCTAGTCCTACTTCAAGCTCTAGACCAATATCTAGAGCTCCAGGGGGTAAAGAGGCTAAGTCAGTAGTCAAAACAGTAACATGCAGGTCACATGAGGGCAACTTGACTATCGGGGTTATAGGATGGACTAGTCAGTGATGGCCAAACTTTTTGCAGGTGAAGCAGAAGTTGCACATTTCTCGTAAACTAATCTATAACCATGTCATACCCATACTGTCCCTCAGGATATTTGTATCAAAGGAATGACTTGAGCTTATGAAGCTCTGGTGGAGAAAAGCCAGCAAGGGGACAAAATCAACAGGATATGCTGGAATAGTCTGGTAAGCATGGGTTTCATCAGTTACCACTAACTGCTCAAACTGCAAATCAAGGAGGATTTGCACCAATACAAATGCCAATGACAGCACCATTGAACACAATCTTTGGTCAAGACCAACTCCTGCTGCAATCTCTGGTACCTCTCCAACTCCTCCTACACCCTTCTTGCCTCCTGCTGCCACTGTAACTCTGATGCCCTCATCTGCTCATCAGCACTGGTTACTGCCATTGTCCTGCCCCACTCTCTACCCAGCTCAGCCCATTGTAAGGGTGACCTTTGAAGGCTGTGGCACAATCACACAACTGGCAGATGTAAGGGGGCACTTCAGTTGTGGGAACCAGCCCAGACACCAACCACTCTCACCACCACCAAGTGGCAGCAAGGGTCAAGCATGCACAGCGCAAAGGCCAGCAGGCAAGAGACAAGCTGAGACGAGAGGCAGAGAGGAGGAGGCTGTCACTGACAAGCCTTACAGTCATGCTGATGAATAGACCTGGAAGCAATGCTATTGTCAGGACTGGGGATGTCCCATCCTGCAGTCCTACCTATATACTACATCGGCTAGTACTATGACTACCATCTAATGACTAAGAGGGGGCCGCTGACTACGAGCTATGGACTAAGTGGGCCGG
>JAGGAS010037724.1:0-14808 GCA_017657355.1 Termitomyces sp. K1Ac | reverse complement strand
TGAGTAGTGTTTGAAAGTCCGGTCCATAGGACCGGAAAAAGATTGGCAACTGGACTAGACCAGACTGGAAAAGACCAGACCAGCGGTTGCAGTTGCCTTGTTTTTAGGTCAGACAGACCACTTGGGACCGGACTAAAAAAACCAGTTTAAACCGGTTGCAACCAATGGCACAATTGGGGCATACTGGTAGCCTTGTAGCACCATGCCTACACTTGAAAACTAGCCCAGGATGATGTCAAACAGATGAGGAATGGTATAGATATGATCAAAATACTTGTCTTGAAGCTTTTCTAGGAGTTCAACATATGCTATTGCATGTAAGTCACTTTTCAAGCACTTTCTGAGCCCCTGAAAATATTGACGTTTGTTAACTATCAGAGTTACAAGGGCCGATTTGTTGAAATTGCAAAGGGAAAGAACATGTTCTATGTCAAGAGTGTTGGTCTCAATGATTTTTAGTGCCTGTTGATAGTTTTGATGAAGCATTGTTGCAAGATTTCAGTATTTTTTGGCATCCCATTGCTGGAAGTATAAGTCTATAAATACACAGCGGTGGTAGGGAGTCATATAGCATGTCAGTGGTGCAAGGGCATTCAATGTGCTGAAAACACACTCCAGAGTCTCCAAATTTTTGAGATACCCTCAATGCTGTTTGGATGGATGATTCTGAAGTTGACAGAGATAATTGTGTGAATACCCATGGAAGGTGTTCACACAACATTGGCATTCAAGCTCTGAAAATCATGTGCCTAATGAACTTGATAAGACTGTCTTTTCAAATTCACAGCCAATGTCATAAGCAATAAGCAGACACCAACCAAGAGTTTTGAATGCTTGTTTGACAATGGCCAGAGGATATTTAGCCCTGAAACAATTATAATGAGATTATTAACTAATAGCATGGGCGACATGCTGATGCATACAGTTTGCTGCTTCAAATCATGTCCACAATCCAGAGAATCAGCCCATGCCTACAAGCACCTGTGAAAATTCCAGCCTCATCAAAAATCGCCCACATTTTCTTCTTCTCTTTGAAGGCTACAGCTTTCCAGTCTGTTGTACATATAGAAATAGTGGGGGAGTCATTGCTGACTATGCCATCAGTGGGATCACCATCACTTGTATTGTTGTCAATGTCATCAATATCATTGTCTTCATGATCTGGGTTAGATGCCAATGGTTGCTAGGCTTTGACTTCATGTGCCAAGTTGTTGACGTAGTCAATTAGGAGGTAATGATTGGACTCCTTGAACATGCATGTGGAGACTTGCTGGTTACTGATACCTTTGATGTGCTTGAGGGAATTGTTGCCATCAACAACAATCATCCATTTGTAACAAAGTTCTGGCTCTCCTTCAAGCTGAGAGTAATGAATTCCACAAGCATAAGTATAGTGAGAGCTTCAACATACATAGCCTTGTAAGTGCATGGCAGGCAGGCATTTAGGACCCTGTAATCAGGTTTATCTCAGCCTAGGGATTTTGCCATACAACAATCAATGATGCGCTTTATAGTAAGGAAAATATCAAACACATCAGAGAATGCCATGCAATATTGCTGACAATAAGGAACCTATCAACAAAGTCATCCAGCCTGTGATAGGAACAAGACAAAAAGATAGACTTACACAATAGGAATAGATAGTACTTTAGCCCATGCCTCAACACTAAATGATGGTCAGTGGAGGCAAATGATTCTGAAGAGTTCAAGTGTGCAGAGGGAGATGGCAAGGGATGGACATTCTGGCGAGGTGCCAAGGTACCTGGATTCAACAAGGGCAACAGCAACTGATTGTTTAGGTTGATCTGAAAAAATAAATAGTATTAATGTTGTTATCAACCAAAAGACAATAGAAAGTCAACACACTGCATTGTAAAAAGATCCTGCAAGTCATAAATTATAGAACTCTCACCACCATCATTATCCTGCCTATGATTGACCTCAGACCCAATGATATTCATTTCAACATCCTTTCAAGCTTCGGTATCCATACCATTGCCATCATGATCAACACTGTGCAAGTGAGTATCATGACAACAAGGCTTACAGTAAAGTGTAGCTTACCAGCAATGTTCTGTGTTCAACAAGCAAGTGACAATTCACGTTGACAATTCAATGCATCCTGACTCAATGTTGACTTGTGTTGAGAAAAGTTGACCTTGGAGGAGGCTCGGATATAGTCTACATGGCAAGATACTGCACCTCTGTAATGTTTTTTTTTGACATGTTGTTGAGAGTGGATATGCATGAAGGATGGCCAAGATTGTGGGACAAACAATAGGTGGGATGATTGATGGAGAGGGCGCATATGGAATAGGAAGGCCGCACAATGATTGAGTGAGACAATAACAAGTGATTGAGCAAACAATGACAAGGGTTGATGGAGAGAGCACGTAATGATGGAGGCATTGCTGAGCAATGTGGGAGACAAACAATGGTTGTTGATGGTGGTTTGATGGCAACTGGCTAAGGACTTGTAAAAAAAAATTGAGAAATTTGAATGACACATGATGATAAAGTTGTAGGGCTGGAGAACAATGAGCAGGACAATTAATGGACCAACAGATGATGGGCACAAGGGGTGGGGAGATGTTGCCAGACAACGTGATGGACAATGGGCACAAGGTGATGTGATGGTGTTGATGGCAACACCTCACCCCGGCACCCTCTGTTGATATGACCTTACTAATGGTTTCTCAGGAAGGAAATATTTAGATTTATTCTACAAATATTGCCAGTGTGTGCTCCTTATGGCCTCCAGGCATGTTAGCCTGCCGATCTAGGGATAAGTACTTTGGAAGGTATATAAGCCTGTAATATTGTGATGTCAAGGTGTCCTTCCCATTGATATATCAACATGACATCTAAAAAAGAAAACAACACACCTCAAGACCATACCATCTCTCCATCTGTACATACATCACTCCTCCTCCCTTGGGCTCATCATACTCACCCTTGACACTGTCAAATGACCCTTTGCATGTTGTTTTGTATTTGTAAGTGCACACGTGGGCTGGGTGGATGTGGTAGCGGTGACAGAAGCTTGCAAAGGCCAGCAGTTTGCTGTGTACGTTGGTCTCTGTTGTTGTTGCTGCTGCTACTGATTGTACCACGTGTAAGCAGAGGTTGGGGTGGTAGGTGTGGGGTAATATAACCCTACATTTGCATTTGCATTTGTATTGAGAAAGCCAAATGCCGCATTCATAGACCCTCCCAACACAGACCTCTGCACTTCAAACAGCTTAAGTGGATATGAGACAATTCTAAGCTCCTCTGTGCAACACTGTGACATAAGTTGTAGCAGAGGAATTTAAGTTTTGGCGCTCTAATCTGGCAATAGACATGCAATGTAAATCTAGAATTCTGCTAGTCAACTGGCTCAAATTGTCGCAACACATGCCAGCTCATTTCACATTGCATGTTGGTCTCGACTACCATTTCACATTGTCAAAAGCAGCACTATGCAACCAATCACTATTACCCAGCATGAGCATCAATCCTTATTAGCTCACAGAAAGTGTAGTGGAAAGGTTGGCAGTTGCCTTTTGACTTTAGAGTTTGTGATTTTCTAGAAGACAGAGGCAGCTTTCTCTGCTCCAGGTTTATCACCCAGAATCATCTACCAATCCACAGTTCTATCACACTTCAAACTTCAAAACCAACCTACCACCATCAAAGCTTGCAATGGCCCCTCTTTTCCTTATCTATTGTGAGAGCTATTTTGGCAGGGCACAGGAGCAACTGCCACATAACCTGAAGAGCTTCTATTATATTTGCCATGGGCAGACTGATGCTAATGCCTCTAGGCTTGCTCAGGGTCTCAAAGGCAACCTGCTAAACTAAAACAGCCTTGATCAAGGCACAGTGGCCAAGGTCACCGTCAACGCTCTTGGTATCAAGAAGCTTGTTTGCTCACCTTTGAAGTGCGCTTGTCAGACTGCGATGGTGGTCTCTGACCTCCCAATCAATACCAAGCACCAGGCTCCTAACCAGCTGTCCTTGAGTATTTGTTCCAAGTAATTATGCTTGATCTGCAAAGTTCCAGAGTTCTTGTATACAAACAGAGACAAATCAAAACCTTAAACTTGAAAGAACACTCAAGGACAGCTGGCAAACTATGCATGAGAACATCTCTTATCTTGCAAAATTTTGTTTTCTAATCATATATATGAGGACAATCTGCAATCACCTGATCTGACATGTCAACACCAAAAGTCAATCAAGGCAGGTGTTCATGGGTGCAGCAAGCTCATTTCTTTCTCTTGACTTCTCTTCTTTGAGTCTTACTGATATACAAGCATATGCATTTGAAAAACTTGACAAAATCCCCTGTCTATGGCAAACTAAACTCTGTCTTGCCCAACTTCAAGCTCAGACTTGTTCACCTCCCATTGATATCTTTTATGAAGGCCGCTGCATTTCTCAGTGGGGTTCCATTTTTGTCTTGAATATGGCAATTTATCAATTCTTTGACATCATCTTCATGGTATCCCATTCTATGTCACCTCTGCTACAATTCCTCCATCTATGATCACCAACATCAAGGCTAAACTCCTCATCAGTGATTGCATGATCTTCCACAGAACCAATGACCAACCAAACACTTTTCTTACTGTGAAACGCATGAAATATCCCCTTAACACCTTCCATGATCTTGCATTTCTCATTCCTTGTGATTGGAATGGTTCTGATCAACTTCCTTGGAGGTTTATGATCTTCTTCAATAGTAAAAAAGAAGCCAAGGATGCAGCTTTATATCTCATGAATCTTGTACCCTTTGAAGTTTGCAATAAGTTTGCATGGTTTCATGCTGGCATGTCAAGCTTCTTCCGTATAGAAAAGCTTGATGAATATAAGAAAGATGAAGTATGAGGGTTAAAAATGACTGATGCAGGAGGTCTAGTATGTGACATACAAAATTCTACCAATTTTGAGCTCATATCAGCCTGTAGGGTCTTGATGTTCCAGATGTAAACCTTGTCATTCAGCTCAAAGTTCCAAAAGATCTTAACACACTGATGCAACAGTTTGGTCAAGCAGGAAGGAATTATAAAATTGAGGCCCTTGCTGTCTTGATTGCAGAACCAAAATGATTTATTGAAGACTACCTCAATGCAAGGAGAAGAAGAGAAAGCACCAAAAACAGAATTAAAACAAAGTTGTCAAAAAGGCAAGGACACTGCAGGATATCTCAACAAACAATCTTTCAGATTCTGAGGGATCTGAATATGAAAATTACACAAAACCAGGACCTATGGAGGTGAACAATACAGACAATATCTTGCAAATGATGTTGATGGGTTCACACTAAAAGCGTCCGAAGGTGGGAGTAAAGAAGCCTGACTTCAATGCTCCATTTCATCAATGCTCACATTATTCAACCACCTCATTGTTGTTGTTGTTTCCAGTCTAACCAATACTTCAATAACAATACAGCAGGTGAGTGGACTAGTGGATTTCTTAAAGATTGGGTTAAGTGACTATTATATAAGATTGTGACATTGAATATTGTTGTGAACGTTGCTTAGTGAAGGAATCTCGACTCTGCTGTGACCTCTGTCATCCTGAGGAGGTCAACAGAATGGTAGATCTCAGTGGTGGAAAGCCTCCTCCTCCTACTATACAAGCCGTAACAAAGATCAAAGTCCCTGACTTTGATCCATCAGAGAAGGAGAAGGCCCTCCATGCAGCTATCTACAAATAGCTACAAAGCTCTGGGGACAACTTGACTTCTACCCATCAGATATGGTCTTACACCACAACATCATTGATTGTATCATCTCCCTTGCACATATTCATCAAATCTCCACAACAAAAGACCTTTATGATCAAGCACAATGGTCATTTACTCATCAATATGGTGACAAGATACTTGCATTAATTCAAGAACATCTTCCTAAACCTCTTCCATCCTCACCATTTGTCTCAACACCATTGATATGACAGCCAATAAGTTCTGCCAATGCTGCAGTTCCAATGGCTCCAGATACATCATGTCCTATAAAGAAACCATGCATAGCACCTACCTGTAGTTTATGTGGTATGTTGGATCACAAAAGTGAGTAATCTACCTCTGTACTTTGTGTGTTTTGTATTGACTGTTGGTCTCAACAATAGAAAATAGTCCATTGTGCCAAAAAACTTATAATAAAAACATACCACCTGCTACACCTCCAAATCCCCTGCTTCAAGATCTGTCTCCCAAAATTCCTCTTTGATTGATGCATCATCCACTCTAGTCAATGGATCAAGCTCCAATACAGGTTCCCTCTGTAATATTCCCATCCCATTGATGTAGTGATTCTGTACAATATTATACAATTTCCAAGCTCCAATAGTCTTGTGGGCATTGCACTCAATAAGAAACTTGCATAGAATGTCAATGGTGTTGTGACTGTCTGGTGGAGCATGGCAAATTGAATGGCGCAAAAGATGGAAGTTGTCTTGTATCAACATATGAATCTTGCAAAATATCTCAATGAGAGGTGATTGTTTCAGTATCAGTTTAAAGGTTTGTGCTGAACCTGAACCACTATAGATAATCTGAGATTATGTATCAATTGATGGCCACTCTTAGAAAGCATAGACAGCTTACCTTTGTGTACAGATTCAGCAATTCCACAAGGCAGTCAATGACATGAAAGCCATTTACCTTTCCAGTGGGGTTGCAAAGCCAGTTCATTTGGATTGCATTTTTGAGGTGGTCATTGAAGTGATACTTTATGTTAATCATTGTCTTGATGAGGTGCGCCGCATATTTGTGCTTTCCTACAGATTTAAATACAAAAACCCAATGCTCCACTTGGCCAATGTCACCACATTTCATAGCATGCATGAGCTCAACATACTGGATGAATCTTGCAAGTATAAGGCTGTTGTTTCAAAAACATTGGTCCAAAGCAGTTGGTTTGTCTAGATATGATAGTGCAAGGCTGAGTGAATGCTCATTGATCATGCTCCATAATGGTTTTGCTGCAGCATAGGCTTGCAGAGAATCAAAGCCTAGATTCTTCAAATGAACATGCTAGCAATCTAGAATTCTAGCATAAGCACACTGATGGATGATATTGTGCATCATCCAAAAACTAGGCTTGCTTGCTATTCTGCCAGAATCATGAGGGCGTACTTGGCATATCTGTTGATAAAGGCCTGAAGAATCTTGACAAGCTTCTATTGGCTCAATAAACATCTGCCAAATTGCATCGGCACATGCCATCTGGTAATGAAAGAGACCCATCATAAACACAGGAAATTGAAGACAACAAATTGGCTTTGATTCAATTGAATGGGATTGGTGAGCAATGTCAATTAGCTCCTCAGTTTGAAGATCACCATGCCAAAGAGAGACATGCTCACAGATATCTGTGACACCAGGATGGTCTGTGGGGTCATCAAGGTGTGCTTGAGCCAAAATATTCTTGATGATCTGAGCTTGGCCATTGCTAGTTGATTGATTGATATCCATACTCCGGCAGGGAATAAAAGATGTCTTTATAACAGGGATCTGTAATATTGTCTCAGGAAAGCCAAGTTCCCTTCTGAATTGAGCAAATTGGCTCACAAAGGTAACCAGAGCATAACAAAAATGCCATGCAATGATCTGGATTTAGCGGCTAGGAGTATTGAGTACCTCTGTAGGCAGTAAACAATCCATCCAACCATAAAAACGTGGGTGCAGCACTGCCAGAATGTTCATATTATTTGGGTCATTTGCCCAGAGTTCTGTGGCACACTTCAAATCATCTGGAACAATGCCATGGCTTAGAGGAAATGTGAGTGTGGACATGGCATGTTTGAGTGTAGACCCAGGTTTCTCTACTGTAGGTAACCATGATTTAAAATCGATGTCAAAGTTGTCATATGCAAAGGATGCAGTCAACAAGGATGCCAAGCATTGAAGCTCAAGGTGTGATTTTTTTGAGAGTGAAGATACCATTGCATGGATAGAAGTTAATGATATTGACAGTCTCATGTGGGCTAACATTTTGATGGCGAGTTCAGGCATTGATGTTGAGTGACAGAATATTCCAATGACAGAGGCAAGAGCATTACATCGTTGATTCTTGCTCATTGCAAGTATAGAGACAATAACAACTCGTTTCTGAAGGCCTATTATCAGATAGATAATACATACAAAAGAGAATGAGCCTACAATTTAGTGAAGGGCTGGTGTATGCTCTGCTGCTTAGCACTGACATTTAGTGCTTTGAGACTCATCAGAATCCTCTTCTAATATCCCTGCATCAAGTTCAAGGCCCAAATGCTCGTCCTCAAGTGCCCAATACTTATTTTTGACTTTATCATCCCAAGACTTGCATCCGGAGTTTAATTGCCTTGACACATCTATTCCTAGATTTCTACCAGCAGAACGTGTGTCACAACGCAATAGAAGGACACCTAAAAGCTTCCAGAGTATAGGAGCCTGCTTTTCAAACTTGAAGGCCATGTTTTCAATCAAGAATGCTTGGATTTGTGTTGCAGAGGCATTCTGGGCACTAAAATGTCATCCAGACTCCTTGGTGGCCAGATTGGTGACTTCTAATGTCAATAGCTTCAAAATGTAGTTAGTAGTGAATTGTTTTGCATCTTCTTGAGTTGCTTGGTGTGCGAGGATAACCTCAAGGGTTGCTGAAATGTCTCCAATGAAGGCCTGTGCTGAAGGTGAAGTGGGGCTGCCAGACAGTGATAACAAGCTGGATACAAGCTCAGACAAAGTGTAACCCTCAAGTAATAAAAGAACTGCATTTATGGTGTTGAGATACATGGAATTGTGTAACAATTGTGGCGGAGATGGGTGACACAACGACCGAGTGACTTGTTATCTTAGCAAGAACACGACGTTTCCATGCATAGTTTGCCAGCTGTCCTTGCATGTTCTTCCAAGTTTAAGGTTTTGATTTGTCTTTTTTTTTTTCAGATTAAGCCGTTGATCACACATGTACTATCACCAATAGGGAGTTGGAAAATTTTGAGAAATTCAATGATTACAACACAACAACCTCATTTTTTTCTAATCGGACTTTAGAAGTCAGTTGACTAGTATCTTGGTTAGATGCCTGCAACGTTACATTTGTGGTAAAGTACTGTTGAAGCCTTTTGGAAGGAAGCTGGATGTCCAGGTCCCAAAAACAGAAAGTTGCAAAACTTTCATCATGGTGTGTCACATTGCCGGTTTGAACCTCCACTTTCGCCAGTTTCAAGAAGTGTAGGAGCACGCACAAAGAGCAGAGTAAATTAAGGAGTATGTACAAAAATACAAGAAAGGTGACTATATGTGATGTACAGTGAACTATTAAACAAACTATTAAATATTATACTGAGTATTTTGTGAAGGTAATGAGGGAAATGGTGGATAATAATGGGTGTGCCAGGTGGGAGGATGTACTGAAGATGTAAAGTGTGGCATGGAGGTGGAAGGAAGTGAGTTAACAATATTTGTAGCAAGCGGGGCTGGGGCAGCATGAGAGAAGGCAGGCAGTGGGAGCTCCGAGCTGGAAGAAGCTTGATTTTCATCATTTTAAGCAGCTGGCCATTGACAAGATTTATTGAATGGTCCTTCAAACTGTGCAGTTTCACAGACATCAGGATGTTGGTCAAAATGAGCATTAATCCTGGCTAGACGATGTGAAGTGCATGGATCGGATCAATACAAGTGGGTCAATGCTTTGGTTATCTCCGCCACTTATTGCCTACTATATGCCCAGTATGCTCTAATACTTTCGCCTGCTATTCTGGTTGGGAGGCTATTTGACATTGGATACTTCAGATCAATATTCATGGCTTCAAGTACGCTGCTCATCACCGCTACCTTCATCGTCGCGCAATGCACCCAATACTGGCACTTCTTGCTTTGTCAGGGCATCGTTATTGGAGTAAGTTACTTGTTAGTCTTTCTTGTAATAGCCTGATGGGTTGTCAATGTTTACAGATTGGCGCAGGAGGTATCTACGGCCCAACAGCTGCTTTAATTGGACATTGGTTCCACTGAAGGCGCGGACTAGCGATGGGATGGGTTGCAGTGGGATCTTCATTAGGTGGAACACTGCTACCCATCGTTGTGAAAAGTCTTATTGTCGCAGTAGGGTGCAGCTCTTTATTCCTCTGAACCATAAGTTATAACTTTGTACCTTCTAGATTCCAATGGACAATGAGAGTCATTGGCTTCGTCTTCATTGTCACCCTTGGAATTGCTAATTTGGTTATTGTCATTATTACTTGGATGAGGATTTTCTCTGATGGTCACTAACTGATAGACGTTGAAACCGCGTTTAACGCCTGCCGATGTTAATGGTGGTTTGTTGAATCTGCACGCCTTTAAATATGCTCCTTTCACAATCTATTGTCTATCCGCATTTTTCATATTTCTGGGGATGTACACGGGTGAATTCTGATCTTCTGCTCTTTGATCTTGTGGCTGACGTTCTTACCCAGTGCTGACATATGTCAGCATTGATGCCTTAGAACTTGGTTTATCCGAGTCTCTCTCTTTCTATCTGTTGTCCATAGCAAATGCAGGTTCACTCTTTGGATGACTGTTGTCCAAACTACTATCAGATCGATATGGTACTACTCTTCACTATATCTATTCTTGTGATATCTCTACTAGTGATTTATCTTTAGGTCCAGCGAACGTCATCATACCCTTTACAGCTACTGCAGGGATCCTAACATATTCGTGGCCATTTGCAAGAAGCCAAGCAGCGCTCATAGCTGTAGTCATCTTATACGGGTAAGTGCATTCCATGTCAACATTTGACCCTTTTTCTCATATACAGCCTCAGATTCTCGTCAGGTGCATATGTGTCTTTGATGGCCAATCCAATCATGTCACTAGGTGCCACTGATGACCTGGGCCGCCGCTTCGGCATGTTCATGAGTATATTCTCGTTGGGCCCGTTTTTGGGTCCACCTATATCTGGCGCAATCGACACAGCATCTGGAGGATTTGAGGCGGTGGGCTACTATGCAGGTAGAGTATCTGCTATGCCATCAGATCATATACCTATGTACCTCATTTCAGGGTCTATGGTGATGATTGGTGTTGCTTTAACGTTGCTAATGCAACATCTGGTACTGGGGAGGGTCTGGGGCAAGTTTTGAGTGGAAACACACCGACAGGGAGTACAATTTTATATTCTAGATGGACAGCTGCAACGTGTGCTCTAAGTAGCGGTTACATGCCTTTAAAGTCACGGAGTTTAGTCTATATATATTGATGTTTGACAGGGCCCGGGAGGGAATTTTTACTGGGCGTCAGGTTAATGTTATGTCTATGGTGCTTACTTGCAATGCCTGGGGTTAACGTTAACTTTCCTTCAACCTCTCCTTTGTTATCCATCGTTGGAGTTTTGATTTGCATAGCGAAGCCGAAACACCGACGGCATTGTCCAAAGGCCTGATCAATGTTGAAAGTTGGCCTCATCTCTTCCTTCAGCATCTACAAAACCGATAGACACATTGAGTTTGATTATTTCTTCCACCTTGCTATTAATCTTGAACCTGATTTTCGCTTCAGGACGGAAAATCAAGCAAAACGTTGATCCACCAAAGTGGAACATGCCTATCTCCTGACCCTGGATGACCCTTTCGCCCTTCCTCACAGTCACTTCACAGCTCGACACTTCCACCATCCCGACACCCATGAAGCACATTAAACCAATTTGGGGATTATCGGCCTGTATGTAGATGTTCACACAAGTGGCAACAGAGGTGATATATCCCTGAGAGTTTAACAATGCCAACGGGCCCATCTCAGCGACGGGGGACAAGGAAAAGTATGTCCCTGGAACAAAATCGATGTCAACGATAGTACCTGTGACTGGTGCGTGCCAACGATGGTAGGTAAGTGCACTCAGATAGGCTTGGTAGACGGCCCCGCCAATGAATTTGAGAACAAACTTGTGGTTTGCAAGCATGTGTACCAGCAAATACGCGTTCTTCTTGATCCAGAAGAGATCGTGCTTGAGAATGTTGTGTGCGATATTGTAGAGTGCTGATTCACAGGGATTGGTGACGATATGATCATCATGTGGACTTGGGAGTGGACGCGCACCCTCCTGGAAGCGACGTGTGAAGAAATCGTCCCAGGAAGTGAAACCCCAGTGAGACTTTGATGTATCATGAATGAATTCATGGGTCAATCCACCCATTGCTTGGAGGGCTTCATTGCTCAACCAGCCACCAGGCTCTGAGTTTATAACGTATGCTGAGGCGGGAGACGATAGGTATTTCCCATATTTGTTGAGTATGTTGCGGAAGTGCTGGTTGACACTCGACGTTTGGAAAAGTGCGAGTCCTGCAGGTGTTGCCATTGGCCAGCTGAATATTGCCTCAATAGGTAAGATAAAGTCAGCGTGTTTGGATGTGAATACAGGAGCTTCTGTTAATGTCAAGTTGAACAGGCGAAGCATAGTCAGGTAATCGCGAACCTATGTAGAACAGAATCACCACGTGGCTATAACAATCTCCACAAAGTTACTTACTGATGGCCTCTCCCATGGATTGTTATTGTAAGGGTGCATGGTAGGTACCTGGTTGAACATAGCCTGGAAGAGATTGAAGATAGACGTGTTATTCTCGATGAACTCCCGCACTTGTTGGATGACCTTGACAAATGGCTCATCCTTTGTATCCACTTGGTCGACTTTCTTTGCAAGCCAACGGTCTTGTGGCGCCCATGCACTTGAAAGTTCAGAGGTTTCAGTAGACGGCATATGATACTTGGTAGTTAGTCGAAGACTCCAGTTATTGACAAGATTCTAGATCGACAACGATTTGGGCCAACGGTTAATGGTTTATATAAGTAGATGGAGTCCTCAGCACTTTTTTCAGGTTCTCTTTTCTCTTTGGCCGAGAGGCTATTCGACATCGGACAGATCAATATTCATGAATTCAGGGGCGCTGCTCACTGTACTTAACGCTACATACCTTCATTGTCACGCAATGTACTACCCAATACTGTTAGGTCAGTGATCAGTACTCAGTGGCTGTCAAACCGTGGCTCAGGACCACTTTTTAAAAGTCCAAAGCAAGCAAGGGGTTATACTGTGTGATCTAAGCGTGTTTCACGCTTGGACAAAATCTGGAAGTGAATATTAACTTTCGGCTTGACTCCGCGAGCCATATGTAGACATGGCATGTTACTTTGAAGGGCTTGCAAATTATAGTTGTACATTAATAGAAATTAAATAAATTAAATTGAGCGGACGAGGAGGGGAGAAGAGACTGTGGAAAGTACTTAACTGCAAGCCCAAGAGCTTAGATCTTTTGGTAAACGAGTAAGCCACTCATGCATAGATTGCATGTCTGGATACGAAGAACATTTGTAGTTTGACAAGTATAGAACAGCCTGAGGCACTACAAGTTTCTATCAGACTGGTGTAGACTGGTCTATGTACTGTACAAGATTACTTAACTGCATGGACATTGGACGACTTCGGAACGCACCATCACAGTTAACTCAATGACACTTTGGGCATGATCAAGCTTTTTGTTTGGCTATCTTGACAACATTATCAGAGTCATCTGTATCGGCACCTTTGATAGCACGCTTCTTTCCCTTATCCAATTGACTCAGGGGAGAAGGACGTTCACCGTAATAATATTGTATTGCTGATTGTTGGATGGAATGGCGACCAAGAGCATTTGAAACTTGCCAGGGTTCAACAAGAGAACTTGGTCCCTCTTTTTTGAGGTCAATCTGCTGGTGGATAGGCTGTGGGTGGGCAGAAGTTACATGTGGGGTAATGGACAAGGGTAGAGATAAAGCTTGGATGATAGTGTTGAATGCTGCCTCATTGATTGAGATCGAGTTCTTCTCGTTTACATTCTCTTGCCATTTCTTCCAATAGGTTTTGAGGTGCTCAGGAAGCTTTTAGAACAATACATTAGGAAGAGTTCAAGAGCTGACTTTGTGTAGTTTCAAGAAAGACACACCTTCATCAGGAAAACGTCAGGTTCATCTTTGGTGTCTTTGGTCTTTAAACCTGTATCTTTAATCTTTGAAGGCACATCTTTGTTCTTTGGAGGAGGTCTTTGATCTTTGAGTCACCTCTTGAATCTTGATAATATATGTCTTTGAATTTGTGTATAATGTCTTTCAGTCATGTATCTCATAATATATAGTAGTATTGTCAATTTTTGTATAATAAAAAATTATACATTAAAAGGCTATTTCATAAGCATGGTGGTCTATATACTTATTGACATAGAGATATTTGAAAGCATCTAGTGAGTCTGTGTGTTGGAAATGTAGCGGAATACGAGAATTACCAGCAATCCCTAACAAAAGAGCTCCTCGGAGAATAGTGTCCAAATGAATGATGGCCATAACTCATTGCCCCTGAATGACATCTGGCTTTACCACCCACATACCTGTCTCTTCACAGGGACTGTCACCAACCACAGAAAACCAGGTCACAACAGCACAAGGATAAACAATACCTTCATGCCAAAGTGAAAGGAAATGAAGGACCCGTGCAACATGTAGCCCTCAAAAGCCTGGCAACTCTGGATTGTGTTTGACAAATACACAGTCATTTCGTCTAGGGCCCCTTCTCCAGGACTGTACCGCATGTATACACTTGCGGTACATACCTTGAGTACCAGACTTGTCACTGGGGGCATGAAACATAGCAACTGCAGAGGCAAAGACATGGACTTTCCCAGCATAAACCGGGCATTGTTCAAGAGGAACATCATCAAGATCATCAAGAGGAAGGCCTAATGCACATTGCTGCTGTTCATGGAGAAAGCAAGAGACCAGCTCAGGTAATTTAGGAAGATTGAGGTGCTGTGAGAGTTGATCAA
>JAGGAS010037723.1:0-14881 GCA_017657355.1 Termitomyces sp. K1Ac | reverse complement strand
TAGAGTATTACATAGATGGAGCCATAACCAAACAAAGTGAGGTTATGGTGGAGACTGAGTAGAGTATTACATAGATGAAGCCATAACTGAACAAAGTGAGGTTATGGTGGAGACTGAGTAGAGTATTACATAGATGAAGCCATAACCTCACTTTGTTCGGTTATGGTGGAGACTGAGTAGAGTAATTTCCTAAGAGCCACCCCACGTGCGATGCATGTGGAAGTAACAGTGTACATATATGAAGCTATAACCCAACAAAGTGAGGTTATAGCAGAGACTGAGTAGAGTAATTTCCTAAGAGCCACCCCATGTGCGTAGCACATGGAAGTAACAGTATACATATATGAATCTATAACCAAACGAAGTGAGGTTATAGCAGAGACTGAGTATAGCTATACATATATGGAGCTATAACCAAACGAAGTGAGGTTATAGCGGAGACTGAGTACGGGGGGGTTTGAGGGCAAAGCCCCCAACAAATTGAATGCATGCCAAAGGCATGCATGCATAGCTCATGTTACAAGGATGTCAAGACGAGTTATTTATACCCCGACTTCTCACACACCTTCGGGCCATTGTTTGCATGTCTTTGTAATTGGATTTCTCTAATTGTCATTGGCTCTAAACCGTCTAAAAACCCTAATTTGGGCTTAAGTAGTGTAAGGGTCTTATCTGCCTGGAATAAGGGAGTTATCTGCCGCTTCATTGTAAAGGCAAATATATATTTGTATATAATCCAAACCGTCGCTCAAGCTTCATTAACAAAAATTTTCCAAACGACCGAATAAAAAAGACATATATCTAGCGTTGAACGCCGCCGGAAGGTTCTCTTCACAATTCTCAGGGACACTCTTCTCTTTCTTTATTATTCCTATCACGTCTTTGTATCCATCTCTTTTCTTTTTTACATATTACGATGTAGATACAAATGTTTAATATATCATCCCTGACGGTTGGTTCCTGTCATCTTCTTCCTTTTGTCTCTCTTCCGTATTGATTGCTCTGTGTTCGAAGTCGATTTTGGCGACCTTCTTCCTGACGACAACTGTATCAGGGTCTTCCCTATCGTAAGCCAGCCGTCTTTTCACGCCTGCGACTTTTCCTCCTTTAGCCTGGTTGTCCGCCTCTTTCAAGTCTATCATATCTGTGTCCTGGTCATCATACTGGTCAGCGACAACATTGTTCGCACACTAATTTTACGTACCTTGGCTAACTTAGAGTCCAGTTTGGTGATGCTTCTTAGAATAGGGAAGAAATAAGACATCAAGTCAACGTCTGGTTGAATTTTCGCTGGAACCGCTAAGACTGTAAACTGTACGTCAACAATATCCCCAAGGCAGAATGCGTCTGGATCACATGGTTTGTAGCTGATGACGAATGTTACTACGTGATCATGACTGAGCTGAATGGGCACTCACCCTGCAATTGTTCCATCATCGTCTGTGACCATTGACAGACATAATACTGCGTTCTCCTCGCCGAATACAGCTTCTCCTCTTGCAACGATGTCATTCAAGACCCCGTTCCTGTCGATCTCCTCGGGTATGTCTACAGCGTTGCAGTGTTCAGTGTTGTTGCCTGTTGTCAACAGGCAGTTATGGCAAGCTATTTCGTGTAAGTTTTGAAAGTAACGTGGAGCCCAGGTGCTTAATCTGATCTGGGTGGATGACCGGTTGACAAAGGTGTGCAATTCCAACAGTTTTTCAATCTGCTGGTCAAAAAGCTTGCTTCCTAGTCCCGAGATCCCTGCTCGTTGATATGTTTTTCGAATGTCGTTAAGGGTGTAATGCCCAGGACTGAACGCGGCGACGTTAACATACAGTCTTTACATGTCCTAAAACCAGTGAAGGACTTACATGGCAGGTGGAAGTGCTACCAACGTCAATACTCCCTGCATCCTGAATACAACTTCCTCTTCTCTGTCAATGTGGTATATTCTGACAAAAATGGGAGCCCCTTTTTGGACAACTCTGTAGTGCTTGGTCTGACGCAATGCAGCGTGGTATTCATGCCGCAAGTAACAAACTTACATTCACTTCAATCAATGCTATGCTGTGCGCAGACTGTACAGTGCACCTTCTTTCGATCCATTTTTCAACCTCAGATCCTGCGTCCCAACTTTTATCAGCGTTCTCACATGTGAGAAATGCCTACGTACCCGCGGTTAGTCGGTTGTAGGAATTCTTGAGCCCTTGGACGTGTCTCAGCATTGTCTTGTGTAAGCCGATGCCCTCCTGCTTTTTATAGAGTATGATTTTTGTGCTGCCCTGTTAACTCGTATGCAGCGTATGTGCCTTATCTGTCACCACGTGTGTACACTTGATTTTGTATGGGCTTGGCATCGGACTTCTTAATGTGTGTCAAAAATGTCCATCCCGGAAAATTGCAAGGTGGCTGAAGGTTAGTCTCAGCTCAACGTCATTGATGTCCCTGAAGCCGCATATCAGAACCCTTCCCTGCGTATCAAGTAAGTCCATCTGCGCCTCCCTTTTTTATCCTTTAAATTCATGGATACCACTCCAGTTGTCTACCTGGAGGACATCGAGGTCTGCGTCGATCGTTATAGCGTACCTGACGTTTGTGGCGTGTTTGAAGCCGATCTTCAAGATCCTTTGTTAGTGACTGATTACCATCTTTGACACATGTTAGGTGTGATATTCGCTTTCTATCCCACTTAACGTCGTGAATAATCATTCGCTCCGGCACCAAGAAAGTACTTTGTATGACCTGGCCAGAAACTCGCCTGACATTTTCTTCATGGCTAGCGATTGGAAGGTGTTCTGTCCCAATATGGACATACAGTGAGGTGGCCTCTGAATTTTTGACGCTTCGTCCTCTGACAATCGTAGTTCTGTGCTGGACGCTATCAGGTTTTCTCATATACCCGGCACAGCATATGTTAATCCTTCTCGTGTCGATCCTCGCATATTGCGCGTTCAATCTTGTCGTCACTCGTCCTCTCGCCTTCTCTTCATTCAGGATCGTGTGGCCTTATCAGTCTCGACTATATACATCACACATTCGAAGCTTCACACGAACAACGCACGTACAAAGTATGTTGGCGGGTATCTCCACAGTCAAGAATTCCAGCGATTTGCCGGTTGTCTTAGTATGACGTTTAGAGATAGTGAGCTGTCTGTCAATGCCTATCGCTCCACATTTCCTTTTACAACAGTGTCACAGTGTGAGTGTCCTCTCAGCTTTTGTATCATAACTGAAACGTGTGGTATTAAGGTCTCACAACAATGTCCTCACCCCACTTAAGACCATACTTATTAAATACACAAAGAGGTATGGTTGTCCGTTCGACTTCTCGGTGTATGTTGAACACTTGTTAAGTACCCGTATATGACGCTTCGTCTTATTATGTTCGATGTGGTTGTCCCTTCAAGTTGGATAGACGCGACGGACCGGAATCCTATCGACTCATAGTCTTGCGCCCTTTCAACCTTCAATGTTGTCTTCTGCATTGTTTACTGAAAAGAAGTTGTTTCGGGGTAGAGGGCAGAGCTTATCAAAAATTAACAAAAAAAAAAAGTGCAATGTGGTGCGATAAACGGCGCCTGCTGTCCTGATCGATCGAACTTCGGTGTGACTCATTCTCGTCCTTTGTGGTCTTTCTTGACTCCCTCTTGACTCCCTTCTTGACGTAGAACCTCGCTCGCATAGGAATTTCACGTCAGGATGACGAGAAAGCTTTGCCATTTAGTAAGATTGAGTAGTATTACATCTTCGTTTCAGGTTGCATAGCAATGGTCTGGGGTTGTCTCTTTGTCTGAAGTATATTGTCTGCCAAGCCAAAAAGGTCATGGGTACACAAGACTGCTGAGCATACTGTGGCAATGTCATCCTGCATGTATTGTACGGTAGTCCTAAATGAGGCAGCGTTGATAAAAAAAGAATGATATTGTATTTCAACCTCCAAACCCGCAGGAACACAATGAAAAGGAGAAAAAAAACTGCTCGTTCTGCCATCATATCCCCTAAGGTAAGTATATATGACTGCAAGTTTTCATGGATTCGTCTCAAACGTGATTTGCTGTACAGGAAAAGCATGCCACCCTTGCGTTCTGTACATGAAGTTATGAGAAGACATATACTAGGTATGTGTCAACACCATCTTGCGTTTCAAGATGTATCTCATTCTTTTAGGTTCTTTCATGACCTTGAACCCCGACACCGTGTCGCTCATTCTCTGTCTCTTGCCCCTTACCAATTTGGTAGTGCTGGGTAACTCCAGTCGCGGTTGCCAGTCCCTGGTAAAAGTCCATATGCGCCAGACAATCTATCGGGTTTTATCTCAAGCACATTTGCATCCTTCCTGGTTTCTTAAAGCCCTGGCATTTATGGGTGCTGTAGTTTCAGGATTGACTGCTCTTGTCACCATTAATCCGTCCCTGTTCACTCCAAACAACGTTGACATATATGTAAGAGCAGGGGATAATGCACTCCTCCTCCTTCACCTCTTGCAAACCCAGTTTGGGATGGTCGAGGTCCTAACGCCGCTCATGGATGAATACTCCTTCTCCACTGGCGAAATCAAAGAAGTCAAGACTCTTCACTATACTGGGCATCGCGCCATTGTAATCGTGACCTACCGTCATCCTATGGATGCCATATTCAGTTTTCACTCTACGGCGGTTATGAACTGTTTCTCTGTGACATCGATTTTCTGTGCATATCCCAAGATGACATGCAATCAACGCAGTCTTTTCAATGATGCAGTAATCTTCAACCACCCGCGGTTGTATATCAAAAACGAAGAATGCATAGAGAAATACCAGGGCAGAGGGTACAAGTGTAAGAGGTGTATTGGAGATTGGTCTGATTACGCCAGATCGGTGTGCGATTCAAGTCTGTATTGCCCTTTCACCATGCGTACCACTCGGGATGCAGGTTGTCTGTGGTTCGACTTTGATACTACAGTCACTCGTGGTCAGCGTCGCCCTGCCATCAGCTGGGTTTTGAGAGAATAGTGTTGCATATTATTTAGGGACGTATCAGATTGTTAATTATGATTGTGTAATTACATATCATCTTATTATTTGACTACTGATACGATAACTATCCACTCTTGTGTACCACCAACGCCTTTGGATTGTGATTTGAACTCTGATGTATCGTTGCAATGCCCATTATCACTAATGAATTTTGGGTGCTCTCAACATGTCGATAGAGTCACGTGAGATACTTATTCATAATCCGTTGTTTAGTCAAGTTCTGTCTGAGCGCTCACCGTCACAGTGGGTATAAGATACGTCTCACAGCTTGTTGAATGCTTGAGTTTAAGCAGAATGGTCTCCTATAGCGTTTGCTAAAACAACGATTGACTACAACAACGATGAACTAAAACAACAATTGCCTCCTTCTCCCACATGGCAACCGGGAAAAGGGGTTTTTTTTTCTGCCAAGACTCGTACCCACCTGCGGCACGCCTGCCCTCGTAATAGCATTGTGTTATCCAGTCGCTTTCCATGTATCCGTGAATACAAACGGCTGCCTGACAACTCCCGATCGATCAATATTCAAATGGACTTCTCAAACTCCCGGAACCTCGACTCGCGTCTTTTTTCATCCACCGTACCTGGCAGACGAGGTATATGTACCTCATATGAATATAGCCCGTCGTATCTGCAAATATATGTCCTCCAACAAGTAAGTCCTTTTTCCTTTTCTTGGTCGCTTTTAAAAAAACACATCATATTTCAGATTGTCACATATGTTCACGGCCAGATGGCTACCTTGCAGTAAGTGCCTGACGGTACCCCAAGTCAACTGAGTTGACCATGTATGCTAGGTCACCTGCTACTATTGTTGAACACATTCAATTGCAAAATGACAGGTAAGCTTTGTCTTCATGTCAATATTGTTAGCCTCATCTGCATTGTGATAGAGGAACAAATCCGTGAGATCTCACACACGTTGAAACTCCCTCTGCTGACAAGTCATAGTCCTATCTTACCGAATGGTAAAAGCGGTGCGACTAAAGGCTCACCTGCCGCCCTGTTCGTATTCTTTCCAGTTGTATTTTTTCCATGCCGCTCTCTAATTATCATATACAGAAAACAGCCGGCTTCGCAGGAAATTGTTCTAGAGGAAGACTCCGTCACTCCTACGTAAGTAAGATAAACTCTTTTCAAAGGGCCCTCCTTATTGTGTTGTCAGTAAACGAACAAGGGTTGCAAAGGTTCTTGCCAAGGGAGACAGCAGGTAAACCTTACTCATGGTGCTTCAGTCATACACTCAACCATACAAACAGCAACGGTTTGGTTGTTGATGACCAAGAACCAAAGTACGCCTTTATCTCCTCGACCCCTATAGTTGTTTGACCGCTAGTACTCAGGTCCTTTCTAAGTGAACTGTAAGACCTTAATCTGTCCGTTGCGTTTGTAATCTCATTCTTTGAAGGGGTCTGTCCAAAGAACAGATGAGGTATGTCATCCAATTCAAATTATTTTGGCGTGCACCTTCACTCCTTTGCCTTTGAAGGTCTCTTCTACAAAAGGTTCTAGCCAGTCCAGGTGCTTTGGATAATGTCTTCGGCCCTTCTCAAGAGTCATTGTCTTCTGATGGTCAGACTGCTAATGATGGTAACTTTTGATCACAAATGATTTTTGCGGCCACATGATGACTACTATAAACTGTCGGTTTAGTGACGTCCACGGAACTGAGTGTGTGCATTCCTTCTCTTGACATGCTACGGATTCTTATGCACTTTTAATAGGTCAGCCTCTTACTCCTGTTAAGGAAGTGGGACTGAAGGAGTTCAAGACAGGTGTCGTATCTCAATACTAAGACTAACTCAATTGAAACATACTTTTTGTAGGAACTGATTTGTCCCTTCCTCTTGTCAAAAGTTCAGACTGTATGCGGGTCAGCAGACTATAACAAATACAAACCATCGCATCGCATCACACAATGTGTTGACAAGAATATTGACATTCTGGGTGCTTGATAATATTGATCCGCCTTCATGTGAGTTGGCAATGATTGTCTGTTGAGGATCAGTCACGCAAGTATCACCATTAGATCGTGAAACAGCTCATCTACCAGACCTTGCTTCTTGGGATGGGGCACTTGCAGTTTTTTATCTGTGCATATACTTCAAACTCTACAGCGGCCTCGTGCACTGGCAGTATATGCACTCCAAGGACTCGAGGTCGATGAACGCTGCCATTAAGAACTGAAGCTGAGCGCGTCGCCTCTTGGTATGGTATCTCAGCAAGTACTCCTTTGCTTCTGCGTCGTCCAAAAGGACTGGACTAGACGCGTATAACCAGATTTTCGCTCCAATACTCGTCCATCACACACGCTTGTTGATCATATATAAGAACAAAGCTTATCACGCCGGTCTCGACGCGCATCCGGAGGAGGTGCTTCCAAAAGATGTCACTAGGTCTATCGACTGGTGTTTGCGTGGTGGTCCTGCTTGGCAGACTTACAACAAAATGTGTTTGAGACCTGTGTCACATCGGGCATTCTCTTGCCTTGTCCGTTATGACATTGCGAAGGAACACAGTGACTATGGTACGTAGCAATGTTGCATTCTTTATATGCTATATCAAGGATTAATAGATATGGAGAACCATCTCAAGGGATTTGTCTATGGTGATTGGAAAGCTGCACAAAGCATGGGACTATCTTTAAGAGACAATAGGTCCAAGAAATTTCAGTCTCATACGGGAGACAATGGTTTGATAAATGATCTGGAGAATTTTGCGAGGGAGGATATCGATGCACAAGGGAACGGGGACATAGCCGGCAAACAAGATTCAACTGGAAAGGTGTCTTCATCTTGCACTCAAACCTTGAAACGTTTGTCTGCACAACGAGATAACGTTCACTCCAGGAGTACGTTATCCTGTACCTTATATCGGTTCGGTTGATCTTTACAAACACTTTATAGGCTCGAAAAAGTTGTGCCAATAATCACATTTCATCATATGTCTTGGTTTGGTGTACAGGTGGAACGATCGGACTACGTCAAATATCTACAAATATTTACTATAACATTATGAGAGATTACCTGTGCAAAAAAAAACTATTCCTATTGTCTCACCGCAACGTAGGAATTTTCGGTTTTTGACCGGTTGTTGAACATCTGTTGAACCAATTATAACTGTTGCTTGTTGTTCTATTGTTGACGTGATTCTTGGACATGAGGATCAATCCTGCAAATAAGGAGAAATACGGTTTGCCTTGTGTATGTCAACGCAAAATTTCATATTCTGATGCATTGGCTTACGCATGTAAGAACAGGAACGTAGTCTATGAAAACGACACCGTATTAATGTTCTCTCATTATACTGAGCTTCCCGAATGTGTAGATGCTCCTGGTCCGGTCAAAAGGAGTATCATGTGCGCATTGCCATCTTTGATGTTGGTGGAAATGGTCAATTATACTCAGCTGAGGTCGATATTGAAGAGTCATAACATTGTAGGTGGTGTGGACCGGTCACGAAGTTCTTTGGTTGAAAAGTTTTTAAAGCACAAATGTGAATCAGCTGTGAATGGTTGCAAAAAATATGTCACTCACCTGCTTCCCAAGGATAATACTACCGTTCCCCTCAATGTTGCGGAACCTCATGAAGTGCGCAAGGTTAGAAAACCTTGTCTAAAACTCAAGCAGATTTGACCCTACATATTCTCTCAAACAGCCCCTTCTTTGGCGCCCGATACCGAATTAGTGTTCAATAGATATACTACATTTGCTGACGATAACGGATCAGATTTCTTGGAAGGGTCATCATCCACTGTGGTATGTCAGCAACTCCCCTTAAGTCTTGCTATGCATCTGACCAAAAATCAACTGAAGGACGTGTTGAGATGGCATGGGGTGGAACGAGGTACAGAACGTTTGCTTAATGATCTACGTAAAAGAGCGTTAGATCATGTATGCACGTTGCATGCGTGTCAGAAGTTACTTGTACACCTTGTACCCAAAAAAAAACATTGTTCTGATTGAGGAAGAAGACACGACCGATTTCCCTCCTAAACCAGCTACGAAAGAACTTATTTGTGAAATCGTATCAGGGTTTGTTGATGACTGTGATCCCTCGGAGTTTGAAGAACGCGGGTGCATCATATGTGGACAGTTAACAGCGGTGACAGAGTTGCAATGTTGGACAGAAGAAACCTACAACTTGTCATTGTTACACAACGCTGCCGCCACACGTGGTGAAAGAAAGAAAAGCACTGACCCTGTTCAGTGTATACCTGGACCCGTATTAGCGCCCGAGTGTTCGGACGTTTGTAATAATTGTCACGGTTATCTATTAGGGGGTAAGAGGCCACCTTTGTCCCTGGCGAACGGACTGTGAGTAGGCGAAGTTCCATCTGAACTGAGGGACTTGACCTTCGCTGAACAGCGTTTAATTTCTCATGTGAGACATAATATATGCGTTGTTAAAGTGGCTGAGGGACGAGGGAAGCTCAGCGCAAATGCAGTCATGTTTGGAAATCCTATGCTCAAAGTGTACAAAAAATTACCACCTAGCAAATACGAAATGGATCAAGTCTTAGCTTATGTTTTCCTTGGTCCCACAAAACCTACCATGGAAGAGTTTAAACAAACACCAATGCTTGTTCGACGGGATAAGGTACTCAACGCTCTGGAGTGGTTGAAATTGAACCACATCAGCTATGCTGATCTGGAAATTTCAATGGACAACCTTCATACATATAAGCATATTGATGTCCTGTGCACAGTTGATTGGAGGCAGATGGACATCAACAACGACGACCATGTCAACAACTTAGGAGCAAGTGTTAACGATATGGACATGGCTGACTTCGGCTCTGATGACGGTCCTTGCCCTTTTCGAGTCCACGGTCTAAGCAGTGAAGAATATGATAAATTGTCTTTACCGGAGATTAAACTCAAGGCCTTACATCATATGAATTCGGGCGGCAAGGTCCTTGGAATAGGGCATAGCAGAGAACCCGAATCAATGTACGACAATCCGGGAGCTTACCCGTCCATGTTTCCCTGGTTGTATTCTTACAGTCTGAGTGGAGTGGGTAACAAAGAGGTGAAAAAGGCAAGAATAAGCGAAAATAAACAACATCGGCATTGTCTATTATATCACAATAAAAGATTTCAGACGGATCAGTATTTCCCTTTAGTAGCTTTCAATCACTCACAAATAAAGGAAAGTACGACTGGCAGTTACTTGGCAACTAAACGAAAAGACTTCGATAAAATGGCGCATCAATTGATGTCTATTAAACCGGAGATCGTTGGCAAGTTGGCACGTAAACTTGAGGCAGGCAAACCAATTGATGCTCAGTCCGAGGATGAATGTCAATGCTTCTGTGTGTTGCATGATTTGGATCATGTAGGAGGTCATGTTAAAGGCTCCTTGACCAGTAAGAAATATATGCGGAGTGAGATATGGTTGCTGATTGCTAATGAGGGAGCGCCTACTTGGTTTGTAACCCTTTCCCCAGCCGATCTCAAACACCCTCTGAGTCTATATTATGCAGCAGAAGATCCTGTGTTCTGGCCAGACCTTCGCTCAAAAGGAGAACGGGAACGGTTGATCATGAACAATCCGGTGGCTGCTGCTAGATTCTTTCATAAAATGGTCACCTTGTTCATTAAACATGTTCTGGGAATAGGGTCGGACCACGAAGGCATATTTGGAGAAACATGTGCGTATTACGGAACAGTGGAACAGCAAGGAAGGTTAACTCTACACCTGCATCTGTTGATATGGATAAAAGGAGCATTACCTCCACAAATTAGGGACAGGCTGCTTGGAAAGGATGGCGAAGAATTCAAACAAAAGCTTGTCGCGTATCTCAAGTCGTGTTATCAGGGTCATTTTGCAGGAGGCAGCCTAGAAGACGTGCGCCTGAAATTCCCCAAAGAAACAACAATGGCAGAAGGATATCCGTTGAATCATACCAACCGGTCTGCCTCGACAGGTGCGCCGACTGAAGGCTTGCATTCTGCAACATCCGTGTATCATGACCCCACTGAAACTCTTCCTTGCCGACCTCCAGCGTTCTGTGCTGATCCCCCCCATCCTGGCTGCACTAAATGCAAAGAGTTCTGGGGGTGGTATAAAACGTTCGAGGATACAGTCGACGACCTTGTAGCTAAATCGAACGTTCATGTACATCTCGATGAAATTAAGAGCAAGGACCCGAACGCACGGTCTAGGTACAAACGTAAAGTCTGCAGAACAAAATCTGGTGTGTGTAGGGCTTGCTTTCCCCGCGAGATAGTGAAAGAGACTACAGTGGATCCAGATACAGGTTCTATCCAAGTGAAACAGTTGGAGTCTATGGTCAACGCAGTTACCCGTGTGGCTGTGTATCTATTACGCTGCAACACTGATACACAATGTTTACTTTCTGGTACTGCCATAAAAGCAGTCACTGTATACGTCACGAACTACATCACCAAACCAGCCCTCAAATCACATCATTTAATGGCCATAATGAAAGAGATCATAGATGGAAAGTTTGATTCTTTAGGAACGGAACATCTCAATGAACGTGAGTACACCAGAACTGTGTTAAGGCAGATCACCAACGCTCTAACCTCGAAGTTAGAAATCGGCAGTCCAATGGCATGTTTATATCTACTCGGCAATCCAGATCACTACACAAGTCATTCCTTTAAACTTTGTTGGTGGAGAAGTTATGTTGCATGGACACAGGAGGATTCTACAGTTAGTACAACTCCAAGTATTATAGCACCAGATACTGATCCACAAGATGACCTCAACGCAGAATCACATCCGGATCGGGTTCTGATAAGCAAGACCGGTGAAAACTATACAGGTTTCTCGAGTGTCGACAAATATCGCTTCCGACCTACAGCGTTTGAACACTTAAATGTGTTGGAATGGGTCAGACAGACAAATACTATGAAAGTTTCTAAAGAAAGGACATTAGGGAAAGACTGGTGGAGATTCAAAGAGGGTTATGGTGTTCCGGATCGAGCCGTCAAGGTGAACACCTCCGTGCACCTGAATACTATACCAAATTTCGTCGGGGGTTCTCTACCAAGGCGAGATGATGGTGACCAGGAATCATACTGTTGCGCGATGCTCACTCTCTTGAAGCCATGGCGTTCGGGAAAAGAATTGAAAGGGGAAAGTTCGACGTGGGAGGATGCTTTCAGTAATCACACCTTCAGTCAAATGGATACTATTCCAATGAAGAATTTCAACGTCATACATGAATGTTATGATGAAATAGATGATTTCTATAAGCAAATGAAATTGCTGGAAAGTGAGGCTAAGACCAGTGGTAAGAATAACGGCGATGCTCATGGATATCCGCTCGAAAGCGCTGACAACAGTGATAGTGCCATGACTGATGAAGAAAACAATAGGAAACTGTATGAGATAGGGAGAAAGGAAAGCAGAAGAAGAAGAGAAATGGCTAGCATTGAGTTCAGCGTGCGTAGTGGTAAATGGGATGACAGTAATCATAAAGCGTTTCACGATCCAATAAAGTTGTATTGTTCGGAAAAAGACGCTACTGAATGGAAAAAAATTGTTAGTGCTACAAGGGAAGCGGAAATAGCGAAAAAGAAACAACCTCCACCTCTAAAGAAGGTCCATAACAAAGGTAGTCCTCCGACAATCCATCCTAAGGATGTCAATAGAGTTGAAGTCCTGGATGCTCACCACCATTTTAATCCATGTTATGAGAGTGAACGGGATGCCATGAATGATTTAAAGACTGAAATTGTTCAACAATACACTCTGAACAAAGAACAGGAAAGGGCGTTTCGGATTGTTGCGGAACATGCAAGCTCACCTACTGCTGAATCTTTAACAATGTATCTAGGGGGGGTGGGTGGAACGGGGAAATCACAAGTGATCCGGGCTATTACTGCTTTTTTCAATGCAAGGGGAGAATCTCGTCGATTTATGGTATTGGCTCCCACTGGTAGTGCGGCTTCAGCTATAGATGGATCAACATATCACTGGGCACTTGGGATAAATGGTCAAGACGAAGACGGTTCGTCGAACGGGACTTCCAATATGCGGAAGGCAAAAGAAAATCTGGAGTTTGTTGAATACATATTTTTGGACAAGATATCCATGGTAGGTTGCAAGGAATTGTACAAGATCAGTGCGAGATTGGCAAAGTTGCGAGATCCTTCCAAACCGTTTGGAGGCATCAATATGATATTGGCAGGTGATTTTGCACAGCTGTCGCCTGTTAAGTCAGATCCACTGTGGCATCATATTAATATGCAACCTACAGCTAATGTGACGACGCAGAAACAGCAGGTTCAAATTGGTCGGGCGATATGGCTTCAAGTGACTACAGTAGTTATCTTGACTAAGAATATGCGTCAGACAGGTGCGAGCAACGACGATTTGATGTTTCGGAAAGTTCTGGACAAGGCGAGATATGCAGCATGTGGTGATGAAGAAATTGCCTGGCTGACTTCTAGAGTGGTAGGGCCTGATCCACAACCGAGTCTTGGACAACCTGAATTTAGGAATACCGCTATCATAGTTAAACACAACATGGAATGGGACAGGCTCAACGATATAGGAGTTGAATGTTTTGCCCGCAATATGGGTCGTGAAATCGTCGAGTTCTCATCCGAAGATACAATCGTCAGTCAAGGTAAAGGTACAAAAAGAACTGCTAGACATATTAACTAACGTCTTCAAGACCTGTTGTGGACTTTACCTCCAGGTTCTAGTGATCACATGGCAGGAAAGTTGCGTCTGGTGGTTGGTATGCCCGTCATCATCCGTCATAATGACGCAACGGAATTGTGCATCACAAAAGGGCAAGAAGGAACTGTGTTTGGTTGGGATGAAGGAAGAAGTCAAAAAAATTCAGACGCACGGGTTCTAAACACATTGTTTGTGAAGTTATCCAATCCTAAGAAGACTATTAAGATTGGTGACTTACCAGACAATGTGATCCCTATGACATGGGTCAGCCGCAAGATCTCATGCCGACTTCCCGACAACGGTTTACTGTCTATAAATTGTATGCAGGTAGAGGTTCTCCCCTTCTTTGCTTTGACTGATTTTGCCTCCCAAGGAAAAACCAGGCCGTGTAATCCGATGGACCTGAGGCATTGCAAGACTTTGCATGCTATGTATACTTGCTTGTCTCGAGGATCCTCTGCTGCAGGTACAGTAATCATTTGCGATTTCAATCCAGAGCCGATCAGAAAGGGTATACATGGATGGCTGCGGCAAGAGTTCCGTGAATTGGAACTGTTAAACAAAATAACATTGTTAAAATACAATGGTGACTTGCCCCGTACGGTGCAAGGGGGGTTCCGCAGCTCTCTGATAAAAACATTCAAAGAATGGAAGGGCGCTGATTATATGCCAGCGACCATTCCAGACGCTCTACAACAAGGACAAGGCAATGACAAGCGCTGTGTAGAGTCTTTACTTCATGTTCCGGTTTGGCGCCTAACCGATAGCGACAAAAAAAGTATAGATGGTTACAAAACAAAGAGTACTTATCCATACGTGACAGCTACCAAGAGGCCTATAACGCTTGAGGCATTGGAACGCATGCATAAGAGGCTGAGAAACAATCGAGGGTACGACGAATCCACATTGACACGACGTAAGCGAAAATTAGAAGACAATGATAAAATAGATTCACCGGTTGGGTACTCAGAAGTACCTTCCACACCGTGTCCAAAACGCGTGAAGATAACACAGGTATTGAATACAGTAGAAGGACCCAAGTGGGATGCCAAAAACTGGAGTTGCGGCTACGACGTAATGACGACTATCTTATGAAATATATGGACACAAAAACCGGAACTATGGTGAAGCTGTCAGGGGACTTCCATTTTTGGACATTAGGTCAGCAGCCGCTCCAGCAAGACCTCGGTTCGGGCTTCGGAACATTAGGTCAGCAGCCG
>JAGGAS010037722.1:0-14942 GCA_017657355.1 Termitomyces sp. K1Ac | reverse complement strand
CATTGAGTTGGCGAGTCAAAAGATGTCTGGACCAATTTCTCGACCCCAGGACCGAGCTACCTGAGACTGCAACAAAAGGACGCCAATAAGAACCCGACGGGGATGCATTGCTTCAAACCGAGTCCACTTGCCTTGAAACACCAACACGCCCGAGAGGATTATGACCTTAGACAAGCAGGCGAGCATCATCAATGATGGCTGTTGTGAGGCAAGGGTGAACGTTCACAGCGCTCATGGGTGAAGTAAGTAGTACATAGTGTGGGTGTGGGAGTTGGACCTTCTCTGATGGATTTTCTTGAACACCCTTGATTTGTCAGACGGTGTGTACATCAATAGGCTTGGCACGCCGGCCTTGGGCCAAATCAAGGCTTTGATCCGGAGACGGAAGCAAATCGCGAAGAAGCCGATGCAACTTGCATTCGGCCAGGCGAGTGAAGCTCGCGTTCCATGATTCGATGTTGCATTAACTATTACTTGTTCTGGAGCTACAAGTAGAGGTATCTCTGTACGAAGGTATCAAACGTGGGAATGGCAAATGCCAACTTTGGGAGGGAAGCTCAGAACAAAACCACCAACACAGCCGCTAAAGCCGCAGCTGCGCCAACAGTCTCCCATCCTCGAATTCGACATGCGCTGTTCTTCCCCTTGCCAAAGATGCCACTCAGTCCTCCGTCACCATTAGCTGATGTTGTGGCGGCAGGATTGTCAGTGACGGTTTGCTGGTTCCCAACAGCAGAGAATGTCTGTGTTGGAACGATCCCCGCACTCGTATTCGAGGTTGATGTCAGGCGGTTGACGGAAGTGGCTGTTGGTTGTTTTGCGGATGTCGAAGTTGCTGGGGAGACTGCTCCAACGAGTGTGGTGGTGGGGACAGGGACGCCAGCCAAGTTGCAACCTTCGATGTATTCTGAGGGTATATCCATGACGGTTGGTCAGGCTGAGATCACAGAAGCAGCGAAATAAACAATGAAGGACTAACCATTGAGGATAGTTTGAATAGACTGGATAGAGGTTGCAGATAGAGTTCCGCTGTCGGTAACAATGCAGTCAAGACAATTAACAAGAATGTTTTCATCGTCCGCAAGAGGGATCAAATGATGTCTCGCAGACCTAAATAAAGAGAGGTTGAGTCCAGGAAACATCGACAAGAAAAATTGACTTGCACTAATCCCCACAAGAACGGGACTACATCGGCTGGTGCACACCGTTGGAATATCGCTCGGATCGAAAGTTGACTGACGCGCAAGAAGTTGGTAAATACTACGAGAAGCATTTGTCGTGGCTGTAACTCTGAGGTTTGGGCCGCTTGTAAGTTTGGTAAAAGTATGATAACAGAAGTGAGTGTACCGCGAGTAGCTAATAACGCCCACATAGATTCGCAGAAGGGGAATGGGCAACATTGTCGAAGAGGAGACAGGAACGTTGAAACCTGTCATCATTTGGCCATCATCACTTTTATAGAGGTTGACGATCTTGGCAACAACATGCTGGTTTGGAGGAAGTTCGACAGGTGTCGGGCTGTGGTCCGAGGCCCGGTCCCGGTGGAATCCTGTGTCACATTAGTTATATAGGACGAAGCTGTATGCCACGTTGACAATTCGTGCAAGTAATTGAAATGACTTCAAGCGCAATTCAAACGAGCATGGCAGTGTGCATGCACATGGTGTTGGAGCGTGCAGGAGCATGCATAATTAATGGTGAGCACGCTATGTCTGCACGCTCAGCAGAGTCAGCACGCTCATGCCATGGCATTTTCCACTGGCCCAAGTTTGACTTACAGAGGGTTTGTTCAGCAAAATATATGTTTTCTCGTTTTCTCGAGTTGGTCAATGCAAATGCTACTTACTGGACTTCCTCTGACGCGGAATAAATTCGGAATTTAAACTTCTGGTTGTGTTCACAAAAGAGTGAAGATAAGAGGTTTGTTTTGAGAATTGTCTTTGATCATAACCAAAAAAGACCTTCTTCTAACAGCAGAATCTGTGCAGGACCCACCTTGTTGAGGATGGGTATCATGAGTCAAGATGGAATAGTTCCGTGAGGAACCGTAAGCACTTATAAGCGCTCAGCGCAGAGAAAGTGGGTGATAATTTGCAAAGTTGTTCTCCGATTTCGGAGAGTAGTGAGAGTACTCTCAGCCTGAGGTAGATCTTGGTTGACTTGAAGCAGCTGCAAGGAAAGTTTTTTACTAACAACTTGAGTTGGAGGTGATACCCAGATGGCTGTTTCTCATAATAGAACAGAAGTTTGTATTGGGTAGGAAATGGACCTTGATGTTAGTTGACTTTTCCGATGGACACGACTTTCATACTAGGTCTATCGAGGTATATTCTTAGCAATATGTCCTTAGCTATAAGTTATAGCATAGGTAGATATCATAAATGTAACAATGTAACAGAAGTCAATCAGACAGTTGCGGACCGGAACCATGTGGATGATCACCAATGAGACCAGCAAACTGTCAACAGTAATGCTCGACATGATGCATTTTGCATCATTCTGCAGTGGGCAGGCAGATGAGAGAATTGGGGAGCGGTCACGCTAAGGTATGTGCATTCAAATAACATCGAAGCTCATGACTGAGCAACAATCGAGGCTATAGCGAGCATTACGAGGATTAGAGGCGAAGTGTAGTGAATTACCGTCGCGTCATTGCCTTTGGGCGCCGCAGTCGATGACGTCGGAGATGCTGAAGGAGCAGTAGTGATTGTTGCGGCTGATGATCCGGAAACAGATGTCGGCTGAGGCATGAGTGACGATGAATGCAAAACACCATCGATCCGTGTCAAGGTGGAGATCCCGCCGGACACGGTCGTAATAGGAAGAACAACTCCATCCCAGGTCTCGCAACGGTCGATATACACTTTAAAAATCGAGCCAGCTCTAGATAACACTCCGGGAGAAGATAGAACAGGACTTACGGTCAAGTTGACCTTGGTACATTTCAATTTTTCTTTGAGTTGGAGGTCCGTCAACATTTAGCATGCAATTGGCACATAACACGGTGGCGTTCTCGTTTGCGATGGAACAGTCGCATCCAAGAGGGGTAGAGTCGTCGATAGTGCAGTTCTACATATAGAAATGTCAAATGCCAGCTGCCAGGCGCAATTCTCGAGCACCTACATCACCGATAGCATAGAAGCCTCTACATTCATTCTCGCATATATCTGCGCGACGATTGAAGAAATACGGCTTGTCGACAAGAGAAGCAGAACCTAATCAAACGATTCGTTTGTTGAATATCAGATAAGCTTTAGATAAACCTCTGACATACAATGGATCGCGAGTAAGGGAAATAACAAAACTGAAGAGAAACCAAGGACCCGAGATTGAGTGACCATATTTACAGAAATTGGACAAGAAGGGAAAGGAAGTTCCGTAACCGTTCAAAACAATTCGTCCATGATCTTTATCATCGATATCCCAGGCACAGTAACACATATGTAACATCGCTTAAACGTCGACGATGTCACACCAGTTCTTGTGGTGATACTGAACCTTGTAGAAGTTCGTAGTTCTGAAAAGAAAGTTGTCGAAGACAATCTTGTGGCAGAAATAAGGAGGGTACATGGACTTTCCACTCTGCAAAAGACTCAAAGGCGGCCTACTCAACAATGGCTAAAAAATTGATCATAGAAATCGTGAGGGTCAACACCACTGAATACAAATAGTCAACGCACAGTGAAAGGCTTTAAAGCACAGACCTTGTAGCTTAAGCACTCCTGAGCACTGCAGGTCAACAGTCGACTTCAAGTTGAGCAACTTCATGATTTCATCGAATCTCGAACATTTGTACTTGCTTACATCAATGGGTTTAGGCAAACTTTGCTGACAAAAACAGATGAGGTGATCAATATCTACATAATCGTTGTCAAGCGCCTTCAGCAATGCTATATAAGCATACATACGGCGTCTCAAACTTCTTCCTCCATCTCATCGACGTATTGGAATGTCCTCCGTAGCAGCTCGAAGAGTTCTCGTCGTTGCAGGTATGAGTTCACTATGATACGATTTCATGTCAAGATGATACATGCCATCTCCACTCCTCCATAGGTCTCGGGGCTGGTTCTGGAACCGGCGCAGCAGCAGCGTGTGTTTAATGATCCAATGATCCGAGCTTTTTGATTGAATTTTACGTATATAGGCGCCTCTTTTCCAAGGCTGGATATAGTGTGGCTTTGGTGGCAAGAGGAGCCGATACTGTGAACAATCTCGTACAAGAATTGAATTCTGCTGGCGGAGAGGTATGTTGAATCGATCATACATCTAGTATCCTTCATCCGGCCCATCTTCTGGTAGGCCGCCCCGTTCCCAGTCAAAACATACTCTCCAAGTGACATTAGTAATGTGTGGAGATCGATTCGTGCCAAATTTTCCGCGCCAGAGTACTCTATCGATGCTGCGGTCTTCAACATTGGGCAAAGTCTTTGGAAACCATTCTTGGAAGTAACACCTGAGGATATTCGAACTTCTCTTGAAGTGAACGTCGAAGCCGCGTTTGCTTTTTCTCGTGAGGCCATTCTCACTTTCAAGGAGAATAAGATTTCGGAAGATAAAGGAAAGAGGGGAACTTTGATTTTCACTGGTGCTACTGCCAGTCTTAGGGGAAACACAACTACTAGCGTCTTCGCGGCAGGTAAATTTGGCTTGCGCGCCTTGTCTCAAAGTTTGGCGAAGGAATTTGGAAAGGAAAACATTCACGTTCGTCAATCTTAATCACATGAATAGCACTGCTAGCTAATTGTTCCCTCTCTAGGTTGCTCACGTGTGTATCACTAATATCTTGTTATCCTCATTGCTGACTGTATCCTTCGGACAGACGATCATTGATGGTGGTATGTTGATTTCTCTCGCTGAGTCATTCTTATATTGATTATTATCCAGTAATCCACACTGAACGTCTCACTTCATATCGTCCAGAAGTAGCGAACAACCCCGATGCTCGGCTCAGTCCGGACAGTATTGCTAAGGTAAATTCTTGTTCATTTTTTGTTGGCATTCATCATTCACGCTCTCGATCACGCCTTGCAAGTCGTATCTCTATCTCGTCAATCAGGACCGGTCATCCTGGACCTGGGAGCTTGATCGTGAGTTGCGAGTTCCTCTATTGCCTTCACCTTATCTGACCCCCCTGTAGTTCGACCTGCACACGAAAAGTGGTAGAGGTGCGAGGAAATTATGTATCAGGAGTCTATGTTAATGTATGCCTTTCCGGGTCTCTAAATCTCTCACGTTCACGTTAAGTCCTTTTCCCTATCTGGAGATCATGCACACATTGTCTTTCCTTTTAAGCTGTTCAGTCTCGCTACTCCGAGTATACCTTATTCAAAATCAGCTTCGTGAATACAATCTTCATTGACGACCATGTGAGAGCCGATCTCATAGTGTACCCATCTTTACTCCATCGAGTAGACCAGGGTAAGTATGTATCTAGCGAGTACCAGATTCAGTGGACTGAGATATCGATCTCACAATTTGGTCAGAGGCAGTGTATCAATCTGGCGTCCTCGGACTTGCTGATCAACTTCTTCTCCTGATAGCAATGTGACATTTCCGACAATGTATATGCATATGTTTCTGTCACCAGAAACGCTGATTAGGAAACCACACTTCCATATACTTATGCAATCATGAGAATTGAGTTGTAATCTTGTCAATGCTGTAGAAAATACTCATCGTTGTAGATGCGATTCCTCTTCCTCTGAACTCCGATTTGGTTGTTACGCCACTTCCTAGGCCTGGGAACAGGCCAGTGCCACCGTCTTGTGGGTATCGGGAATCGACTATGTGAACAGGTGATAATTTCTTACAAAGTCAAGAGTTAGTCTTTTTAGCCGCTGATTTTCAAGCTGTTGCCCTTATGTACTTATCTCACGACGCCCTAACGCCGTCAAGCAACTTCCTGATGGAATGAATGCAGCCGGAGGAGAAGTGTGTCCTTGCCGAAGGCAATTGTTCCAAATTGTTCCACACTTGATTGATGATCCCCTGGTAGGTCTCTTCGTTCCCAGCGGAATCATATTCCCTTGAATTTCTCACGTTGTATGCAACGGAATTCACGTTCCAGGGTACGTGTGCCAGCGTCGTCGCATATCAACCGTTCAGTAAATTATTATGACGTTGCGTTCGTGCGCGAGGACATCTTGACTTTCAAGGAGAATGATACGTTGAGAAGAGAGGCCTACGGATCGCCATTTTTGTGACTCGTGAGCACAACAGCGACCACATGTAGGAATGCCTTCCACAGCTCTCAAATTTTGACAAAAATGTGGAAGAGAGAACATCCACGTAGGCTTTACTGAAATAAATCAATCAGGCATGCTCGTTCAATTTCCTCTATAATTTCGTAGAATATAATTGAAGGCGGTCGTAGACGGTAGAATATAATTGAAGGCGGTTTGCAACTTAAGAAGTTGACTTTGTATCGGGTACTTGGATCACTTCCAGAGCTAGCCACCCGCCCTAAACACGCATTCGAACGGTTCCCACATTTCATTGGGAAACCTGGCACCTCCTTGGCACCCGAGATCATTGCCAATGTGCGTACTAGCATTTCCTCTAGATAATTATGCGTCTGTATATTATTCTGCAGCCTAGGTATGAGAATCAGTAATGTTGACAATCTACTACCAACTCTCGCCAACTCAGAGCTTCTACTACATCTTTCAAACATCTGTACAAGTGGACAGATCATTGTATTGTCACTTATGACTGTAATTTCAGTATAAATGTATGGCTCATAGACTCTTACAGCTTCTACGAGAGACAGTTTTCCTAGTATAATAGGTACTTTGGTCGCAACCTTTTGCAACTGTCGACTGGACGCGGCATCAGCTAAGGTCACGTGAAGCAGAAGGTATCATCACGTGGACTGCTGACTCAGGCCGGCAATTTGAAAATGAATGATTTGTCGCTATTAGTGCAGACCAGCGTATACTCAACCGTTCTCAGCTCTTAAAAAGTCCAGAGTAACAGAAAAGAGGTGGTAACCTAGGAGTTGAAATGTTTTCCTTTACAGCTGATTGATAATGCTATAGGCTAGTAATCGCGTGTATCTGCTCAGTTCGCGAGAAAGGTGAATGGATCATAGCGAAGCTCGAAGCCTGCCTTCAAAGCGTATCAAACTTGGAACATCTTCGCCTGCTACCTCTCCAAAGATACCACCAGATCCCAGCAATACATATGCTGAAGACCCCCAATTTCAGTGCAGTATATGTTTACAGGAGATTGTGGACCGTACCGTGATTCCGCCATGTTTCCATGAATTCTGTTTCGAATGCATAACTATGTGGGCAGGTGAGTGAACCTTAGTATGATCATATACACACTGAACGAAGAAGTATTCAGAACAATCGCGGCGATGTCCATTGTGTTCCCAATCCCTTGGAGACCATCTCCTGCACAACATTCGTTCCACCCACGATTTCCGCAGGTTTCATTTGCCTCCTTTGCGCAAGTCGCCGGTCCCCGAACGTCATCCTGAATCGCGGCGACGACAACGTACTACAAGGGAAAGGGAGCGTGAACGAAGATTAAGGGAAGAGAGGGAAGCGAGCGATAGACTTGCACAATCTATAGAGAAGAGAAGATGGATATACCGTCATAATCTTTACGCGAAAGTGAGTTGTTCGGACTGTTTCCTTGAAGGTTTCTTATAAGTTGATCAACGACAGCATGTAGCGTCGAACGCGTACACCAGATACCGTCCATACCCCACACCCGCCCAGTTTGCTGCATCAAACGATATTATCACGCGGACTACAATATTTCTGCGACGTGAATTCCAAGTGTGGGATAATATCGATGTTGAGGTCAGTCTGACATATCATTCCGCATGACTTTCTTCATCAGCCCGCAGTTTCTCACTACGTTCACAATATCACTGATGAAGTCTATTGATATCCGATCTGAACCTGCTGTGAAACTACTCGCCGAATTTCTTGATCTAGATGCAATATACGTGGAGGGAGGGCGTTACCTTAATGCTGAACATTTTGCGCATGGTAAGCTCCTTCATTCATCCGTCACCATACATCACCTCATGATTCATTGTATCCAGAGGTCTATTCTTTCGTGAGATCTCCGTTCCGCGATCTCTTCGTTTACGACAATGTCGTCCAAGTACGTGTCCTATACTATTCGACTTGCTACCAGATCTAACTCACAACCTGAAAGTATGATATGGTAGATGAAAGACCTCCGCTGGAACGTGGCCGGAGATGGCGATCCATTCCCCGTTCTCGTTCCCTTTCCCGCTCCCGCTCCCGTTCCCGTTCCTCGTCCGGCGAAACTATAGCTAGTAGAGATAGATCAGTGTCATATTCCCCTTCAGGCAGGCGCTACCCGGCGCAGGGTGTTCGACCAACCGATCATGGAAGAATTAGCAGGCCAGGCCGAAATCAGTCTCGTAGAAGAGGAAGCGAACAGATCGCTAGAGGAAATCATAGATGGGCGAATTGTAAGGTCATGTTCACTCTTTCGGCACTGCTTATGTTTCATACTCTCATACAGCCAATGCTCCTTGCGACACGATTCGGGGACCAGGAAATTCAGTCAATGGAAAGGAGCAAGAAGCCCCTGCATATGAGACAGCAGAAAACCATGTCGACATTGTCGAGGGAATTCGTTTCGATGTTGATTCGCTTGCAGCCGAAAGAGGTACAGTGGCGCAGTCAACTGTTCGGAGTGATGCACCAGCGCCTCCTCCGCGAATAAGGCCGGGCCACCGCTCTCTGGTTCAATCCGTGCAAAATCATTTGCAGAGTGGATCAAACCACCACCCAGGTCATTTCGAAGGAGCGAAACCCGGACGCCACCAGGGTGCTTCTCTCTCCGACCACTCGGAACAATCAAATTCCAGTGCTCTTTTAACACGATTATCAGATTCCCTCTCCGCTACACACCGGACAGAGCGTGGAACCGAGTTAGATATTTTGGCACCGTCACGAAGTATGTCAGTACGATATGACGCACCATCTGACAATAAGACGCTTTATCATAACCCACATTCTCTCGAATCTCCACGATTGTCTTCGCCGAACGGAATGGATCAGACTGAGACGTCCACGACCCACGCGATTAGAAATTCTCAGACGGTCGCCAAGCCATCTCCAGTCTACCCACCAGACAACGGCTCATATCTTATCTCTTCCATGGCCATGCGGAGGAATATTACCTCTATCAAATTTCTTGTGCCCCCATCATCGGTCTGTGATAGTGCTACCACCATGTCGCAGACTTTGTTTCACACGAATTCTAAGGATGTTCCCCATCAGGAAACTACGTTTAATCTCCACATGGGAACATCATTGCGGGGTAACTCCACTGATGACTCAATGCGCCATTCAACATCCTCTGTCACTAGCCACGACGAATTTCAACACACGTCCTCCCATTTTCGCAATAAATTACTTGGTAAATTCGAACGAGAAAAACTCCGCACTCAATGTACCATGACAAAAGAATCTCCAGACGTATCGGGGCTTCTGACCGAGACATCGACTGCGAAGGCGGTCGACACTCATATGATGGAGACAAAACTGAGGAAGAGGACTCAATTGCAGGTTAGACTCGCCGCAGAGAAAAAAAGAACTGGTTTGTGATGCATATTTGACATGACATTTCCGTTGTTACCGCTATCATGCATTCATTCGGATGTATTACTCACTAGATATCCAAAGATTTCGTATTCTTGTGGGTAACGCCAACAGCATGATATTGAGTACGAGGGCAACTGGTGAGTAATTAACAGCGATGCAAATATTACAATGATTATAAAGAGTGTAAAGGATCCTAGGTGTCCAAGAGATAAGAACGTGGGACATAAAAAGAGGCTATAAAGAACGTTTAGAATCTCTTGTACCAGACGTAGTGAGTTCGTGGTGGGCATGAATATGATTATGCTTGGGCTGGGTGTTCGGAGAGTGGAATGAGGTTCTCCACACTTCCGCTTCTGCGGTGCTAATGGTCCTCCGGAGGCGAGGAATATGTGAACGTGCCACGAATGGGATCGTAGCGTCCGGACCGCTGAGGCGGCCTGACTTCGGGAGGCTGGTGCTCTTCCTCTATTGTAGCCACACCAACCGTGGGCGGTTGTTCTGCTGTAGGTGCGGGAGGAGTAACACTTCTGCTCGCCGACTGAAGAACTTGTAGCGCCCATGATGGCGAATGAGACGATCGCAATGTAGATTCATACGAAGAAGACGGCCAATGGGGTTGTGGCTCAACTACGTATGGAGGAGGCAACGTAATCGGCGCCGCCGACTCGGGAGGCTGGTAAGCAAACATGTTCATAGGCGATAAGGACCGCCTTTCTCCATAGGCAGGGGCCAGGGTTGCGGCACGGGATGGACCAGAAGAACGATCAGGTCCAGGCGCAAAAAAACTTGTGCGGAGAGGTGCTGGAGGAAAAACCAAAGGTGGAAGAGTACGCGAAGGATCGCGTTCGTAAAGCCTACCTGCTGTTGCCGGGCGCGGGACTGGGGGGGATAATAAATACCGCTGCGCAAGGTTTGGTGATCTCATAGTTTGATCCCAGATCTCACTGTATCTTGTGGGCCCCTCATACGCCGTGCTTGGCCGAGGTGGGATGACGCGCTGCTCACGATACATCAAGTCAGATGATGGTTCTATGCCAGGCATTCCCGGACCTAATAGTTGAGAGGACGATCCACCCCGATCGGAGGATACGTTGGGAGAGTAATACTCAGGCGCCACTGGTCGCCCCATCTCAGTGGAACGTGGCATAGGTGCCGAAGAGCTCGAGCTTGCCTCCGGGGCAAGTGGAAACGACCCTAGTTTGGCGGTTTCAGAGCCGCCAAACTGATGAGATTTTCTTCGCGAGATGGTACTCTGACTGCGTGGTCTCCGAGCTTTTTGGCGCTGATTCTGTAATAAAAAAGAGAGATTTTAGTTATTTTATCTCATCAGTGCAATGATTAAACAAAGACATACCTGAAACCAGATCTAAAAACGGTTATTGGTGAGCAGTGATTAAAAATCATTTTCAACCGACGTCTTACCTGTACTTTGCGAGCACTAAGTCCAATGGATCGTCCAACTTCTTCTCGCACATGTGTATTAGGGAAACGAGACTGCGGAAATACATATTAGTTGAGATATTATGATAAGATGTCACAGCCTGAGAGACTTGTACCTTGGCAAGCAGTGCATGCAAGACAGCTGCTTGATGGGGCGTGGTGAGAGTTCGTGTGCGCTTTTTCTTCGGAGGAGGTGCTGTAGGCTCGGACGTTCCAGACTGTTGTTCATTTACCTCGCGAGTGCCTATCCTATCTTTCGGAGAGTCAGATGACTCGACAAATTGTCCGGAAAAAGTCTGCTCTCCTTGTAATCGTTGTGTCATCCTGCGATCTGAGGAGCTCGCGGAAGTCAATTGGGGAGGTAAAGAATGGACTTCGGTAAAATTCGAAGATTGTGTCTGTTCCTCTTCTGTTGCAAGAGATCGAGAAGTAGAGTGTGCGCTTGGAGAGTTTCGTAAAGTCGTTGAATCTGCCCGGGAGGACGGGCTAAGATTAGTAGAGAAAGTATTAGGCGTTGGGGTAGCGGGGCGAGTTCCAGTCATGCAGCCCAAAGAAACAAGAGGAAAAGAGTCGCTGTCGTGGCCTCAGAGCATTGAGGACTTGACGTGAGGGAGGTTGATAGATCGTGGTTGTCAGGAAGAAGGAATAAAGCCAGAGTAGTAGATGCACAATGTGTGCGAACTCATAAGTATGTGTATGATAGTAATGCGGGAATGCAACCAAATTATTCTTTCGCAAAATATCCATGAAAATTTGGATTCGAGAGAGATGGCTCGGCAACGATCGCTAAGCTGTGCGTCTTTTCATATACATGGTACTAATGGGTCGCTATTGTGCCAACTGTGGCACTAACACATTGTACAGCTTTTGAAAAGACTTTCATAAGTTCCTGTAACGGTAAACAACACCGCCATCGCAGTTGTTTGATCGCTCGATACTCAATTGTCGAGAGGGCGGCGGTTTCAGTCTTTCAGACCATTGGCGCGGTAACAAAGTGGATGCCTAGCAACGAACAAAACCTCATTTTAAGAGCTGCAATCTTTGATTATGTAACATCAAAAACGTGTTTTTAATTTGTGATCGATGATCCAAATTTGGTATCTGATTTCGTTTTCCATGAAAAATGACGTGGTGAAATCATGAATGTGCAGTCACCTCGTGCAATGGCCAACATATTATACTTAGTTACGTCTCCTTCAAACATGGGGCGAACGTTTCCTCCAGGCGATGCACCTGTCAGACAGATCACGAAACTTGCAATTGGTTGCCTAGCCATTGACACGTCCAGTGACTGGCCGGCAAGTAGAAATCTTTTGAAACGAAGCATGACAGATAAATTTCCAGCCGCCAGGAGACATGAGGCCTAAGGCACGGACTCGGTGCACGACGAATGCGGTATTATCGGTGGGAGAAGTTGTTAACTTTCGACAGGTCTGTACCAACTTGGTCCCGTGCCGAAAAAACCATGTGGCTTGTTACATAACTCCGACGGCCTTACCTCCGACGTTTTCTTGCCACGGTGAAATGGATTTTTCTGAATCCTTTGCTCATCTTCCATCTACGCCTTCGAGCAGTTCAGCGCGGGCGGGAACCTCTAAGTCTTCTGGCCTGACTCTCGTCCTCCCAGCCCTTAAGGGCGGTAAACCGATCAAGACAGGGAAAAAATCAGGACTCTATGCAGTACAAGAAGAGGAAAAGAAGGTTCCTCGACCAGTGAAGTTAAAGCCGTTGAAAGAGGTCCTGACGAAGCTCATTGCGCAGATCAAGAAGTGGGTCGGCTTTGTTTATTATGCTTGGGTGGATTTGGTTGATGATGACGTGCAGGAAGGACGACTATGCATTCTTCTTGCAGCCAGTTGATGCATCTCAAGTTCCAGGGTACACGGATGTTGTGAAACGACCAATGGACTTTGGTACTATGTCTTTGAAAGTCGACAGAGGGAAATACCGGTCTCTGGAAGACTTCGCGGTACGTAGATAGAGACATGCCAAAAACAGCATGGCGTGATGATGACCTCAATTATAGGCTGACTTGAGACTGGTTGCCTCGAATTCCAAAGCTTTCAATCCTCCTGGATCCATATATTACACAGAAGCCGAACGAATCGAAACGTGGGGGCTGGATCATATCGCTAAGGCAGCAGCAACTGTCATACAATATGAAACGGACTGGAATATCGAAATAGAAAAGGACGACGAAGCAATTCCGGTGGTTATCGATGACGATGATGACTACAATGTAGGGACACCTATGGAAGTTGACGACGCAACACCCGCACGGCGGTCCCCTTCTGTTTCCTCACAAGTTCAACACCTGACTGGTCGGCGAGGTGTACGCGGGCCCTATAAGAAGGGTGCGCAGGCGCCGTCAAACAAAGTTACTGAGAGTGTCGATGCTGAAGGGCGGCTTCCTGGTTCACGAGACGGTCTAGGCGCGTTTCCTCCGTGTTCGGATTGGTCCAAAACAATGCTAGCGCTCAAGCTGAAAGGTCAGTTTCTATCTTACTTCTCCTTCACTCATACTGAATGATGTTCTGTAGGTAAGCGCTACAAGACGAAGAAGGAAAGACTTCGATTTGAGAAGGAAGGACCGCCACTTCACGCAGATGGGAGTTTGGACTACCCAGAGAGTACGTTCAATCTCATTAATGGGCCATCGTCCAGTCTGACGTCTTTCAGTGGAAGATCCGTTTTCGGTGCTTTCTGCTCTTGCACCGGAACCAGAAACACGACCCTATGTTACGCAACTTCATCCTCCATTATTCACCATGCCTGCCCAATATGACCCTTCATCGTCCTCAAATACCTCTCGTGCCTTGCCTCCTTACTATCCATCCGTCAACTTACATTTACAACGTCCAGCGCCTCAAGTATCCCTGACAGAAACATCTTCATCCAGACGACGTCACTGGACGATCGTTCGAAATCCAACGCGGAGTAAACATAAAGACCTGGAGGAAGTCGAGGCGCAAGAGGCACCTCCGTGGCAGACACCCCGCGAGATTCAGGCCACTGACTGTGGCTCTTATGCGGCGCTTGCGGGGGCACTTGAGGAGGAGATTCGTAAGCGCCGGATCGTAGGGAGGGAAGGAGAGGAGGAGGAGAAGATTATGCAGGTTCTTCGCGATACTCTTGGCTGTGAATACGCATCGACAGACCTACCTGAGCCCAAGAAGGACACTTTTGTTTCCCTCGCAGATGATTATTGGAGCGCGCAACGAGCGTCTTCTGCAGAGGAGTATATCCGAGATATTGTATATGGTGGTGTGGATGGTTTGGCTTACGTTCGTAGCCTGGCTGAGTTCGTGTCAAACCCGGAAGTGAGTTCAAGCCTGATCAGTCTAGTGTTTTGATTTAACCTCTATAGTAGAGTATCCTGCCATGTGCTTCATTGGGAATGTCTGTAGCGGCATGGGTAGAGCAGGAGATTATAGATCCCTTGACGGATGGTCGACACTCATTACTCCGTGAAGCTGCTGTCGAGCTCGCAAGGCAGAAGGCAGCATCAAGCCACCGACATCCCAACGACAAACCTACTACCACCCCCCTCTTCGAGCATGTCAGGAACTCGCTCCAGCTCTACCCAGTAGCTGCCGCTGCTCTCGTCCTTTTGAAGCAAATTGAAACGCACAAAATCGACATGGCGGCGTTGATCAAAACACCCGAGGAATTGTTTCAAAGTGAGGAAGAGTGGGCCGGGAAAGTCTTCAGAGAGAGGCGGAAAGCGCGTAAGAAGGAAGTCGAAAAGTCGGAGATGCCGGACGGCGCTGATCAGCAAGAGACAGAGGAGCCAGAGAAGACATGGATGGATGTTGATGCGTCGTCGAAGAATCCGAATGGTGAGGACGTTGATTATGAGCTCGAAGGCCCAGAGGAGCTTCGGGAGGTCATGGAATATGTCGC
>JAGGAS010037720.1:0-15054 GCA_017657355.1 Termitomyces sp. K1Ac | reverse complement strand
CCAAGTCCCTATGCCAACTCGAGCAGCGGACCCTTGTCTGCGGCTAGTTCGCCATATGGATCAGCAACTGGGCATCCGCAGACACCTACGACGTATACACCCAACTTGCATCATCCCAGCCCACCGGCCTTTGTCCAACAGCCTAGTCCACAAACGTTTTATCGCATGTCCTCGGGATACGACGTGCCTTACGAAGGACAAACGACGCAACAGCCACAGACTCTTGGAGCCAGTACGATGGACAGCGCAATTCCCGTGCAGAGCCAAGTGTCGACTGCTAATGCCGATACAATGGTCACCCACCTTCCTCATACGCCGATCTACGAAAAGACGCAGCAGCAAATTATGTACGACGTTAAGACACCCGTGGAGCTCGTTCAGCAACAGCAGATACATCATTATCAGGTGTCAAATGGACGAGGTACACCTGTCGACCACGTACCGATGAACGTATCGACATCACAGATATGGGCAACAACCCCTCAGTATTTGCAACCACAACAATCGCTCGTTGAACAGCAAGATTCGCATTATTGGTCTACGAGCCAAACGTATTATTAGTAAGACCAAACCCCCTTGACAAACCACCATTCCACCTCTAACCATGCTCAACTACAACTGTCACTCATTGAATCTCATACCCCGCCATGCCCGTCGCTCCTTTATGATTTCTCGTCTCATCGACTTGTCTCGTATTTAACGAACTTCTGTATCACCAGTGCTGCCACTTATGATCTTATACCCTCACTCCCTGACACTCCTTTCGAGGCAGCGAGGCCTTTATACCTGATTTATTGCAGAATCCTGCCTGCATTTTATGGTAAGTTCCATCTATCCCCTCTAGGTTCGCACATAAACTGATATAACGTTCTTTGCAATTGTTCAGTTTACGTGTTCATGATTTCCCTCCGCGTCCATTACTTAGAATAGATTTCTCCTACTAGTTCATACTGTACACGCCTACTCTGTACATCCTATCATCTGTTGTATGACATATCCATATCCGACTAACATGTGTATGACTTCATGAATGACGTCGAACGCTCTGAACTTTGGCTTTAACCACCATGGAGTCCCTTCCCATCGACCTCTCGCATCCCGCTGTACAGGATTATCTTGCTCTCATTCGCCTTCAAGTTCTCACTCCCCTTTCTCTACTCATTAATATTGCTGCTCTTGTCGTTTGCACTGTCCTCGCTGCCCCCACGATCGTCGAAGTCGCCCGTCTTCATCCTACTTCAATCTCCCCTCACCCACCAACAATCGCTGTCTATGTACTCGTTATTTTTCTGGGTCAATTGGGCTATTGCCTCCTCCTTGTTCTCGCCAGCAAACCCGAGACAAAAAACACATTAGCGAAAGCAGTCGGTCTATCGCTTGTTCTAGCAAATTGGGTGATGGCATTTTGGGCAGTTGCATGGGTATTTCAGTGGTTCCTAGCGGCAACTATACTTCAAGGCGCTCTTCTTCTCCTATTATTCTACTCTAACATCACACTTTTGGTATATCATCCCCCGACATCAGCGCGTCCGATGGACACAGTTTTGATCCATGCGCCACTCCGTTTCTTCCTTTCTCTGCCTCTCGCTATCTTGTTTCCGTTGTCCTTATTGTGTGTCGTTTTTGTTATCAATTTCGGTCAACGAGAACTAGGACATTAACGTTGTCCGTAGTGTCACTCTTGGACTATCCTTTGATCCCACCGAACCCGGCTCGCCACGGCATTACTCCGCCTGGCACGCGTGGTCTGGGTTCGCAGTCGTGATGTCGACCAACCTGTTCGCCCTCGTAATCATTCTTCTCCGAAGAGACCTCGTGTGGTGCATCGCTGCAACTTCGCTTTGCGTTAGCATCTGGCTGGACACGCCCAAGCCGGCCCCAGTATACGTACGTCCTTTCATTCCGGGCATTGAAAAGACGTTCGCTGTTCATTGACTCATCTGACGTGTACAGATAACAGTCATTACGTTCACTGTAATCCACCCACTAGCATTCTTCCTTTCGCATCTTTACGATTTCTTTTATGGCCGTTGCCGTCGGGGAGGTGTGGCGCTCCCGCCAGGAGACAATGCACTACTTCGCGAGGAAGTTGAAAGGCTAAGGAACGGCACCCTTAGGGAAGTCGATGAAGAGGCAGTTTGGGGCGGGAGGTAGATCAATTCATCTTCGTCAGTGCCTTCGTCGACGATCGATCTGTGTTACTTCAAAGGAAGAAATCGAAAATTCCGTAGGGCGTGAATTCGAGAAAGAGGTTCCACCTTCATGTTCACCTTCTTTGCGTACCCGATAGACAATCACTGCATACAATTCTTGGCGCCGAGCACACGGGTTTTATACTCAGTTCATTAACGAAATAAGAATTGAAGCCATTTCAAATTCGTTGAGTATGTAGTTAATCTGTGAGAGTGTTGAGCCGTAATCGACCAGCCGACTCGGACGCGGTCTCGGCCAAGAAACATTAAGAATCAAAGGACCGATTGTTCTGTTCCCACAGCATGACTCTGAAGGGTTTTCTGAAGTTTCTAGATGGATTTTTCGAGGATTACCTGAGGAACATCCATAAAGCACCCTTTGAAAGACCACCACCCTGCAACATGTTTCAAGCTCGATCACGGGGAGCAATCATGGACAGCACCGGTTATACATATGTAGTGATTAAGTATTCGGAACCCAGAGTCCGTAAAGGCCTTCGGTAAGTAAGTATGGTTGTAATCCATTAAGCGATCACTTGACATAGCACCCGAGTTGGACGTGAGGGTAATCATAGGTTTCACAATATGAGATCCGGGCATGGAGATTGAATATTGAATGCTGAAGCGTGACATCGTAGACACTCGGTTGAAGATTAGGACAAGAAAGAGACGTTATGCAGTTAGGAAGCATCCAAGATACACCTTGATTTGAGTCAATACTTCTAGTTCCTTTGACAACTAGGATGAAAAGACGGCCTGCTTAACATCGAACAGCGCTCTGACATAGGAACGAGTCAGGTCCGCGTTCTGGAACGTTCAGAATGGGCCAGCCACATGATATCCAGGTAAGATTGGCGACCAGTGAGTTGATGAACTTGGCACAGAACTTGCAATTGCCAAACTTCTGATAGCAGCGAGTTTGTAAATGACCTGCGAAGGTAGCAGTAGTGGCATGCACTAGATTGGCACAGGATTTTTCTCGAGATCGTGATTCATGATGTATGTAGTGCGAGCGGAATTCAATCGGAGCTGATATGAACGCCTCCGATTCAGAGTCCTTGAAAATAATCCTCGCTTCAGTTACGTACTATGTCAGTCATGCGTGCTATCACTATCTTCCAACAAAATCACAACCTTAGATCAACCGCTCAAACATACCTTCGAGCCTGCACAAATACTTATCTGAGCCTCTAAAACGATTTTTCTTGGCGAATGCAAAAATCATGGACTACGAAATGATATGCTAATTTTTTGTACTGTGTTGGTATCCACTTCTGGTCTGCGTCAAATGACTTGTACTTCGATAATCTTCCCTGCTCTTTGAAAAAGTCGGCCATTTCATATAGGATTGACAGGATTTTAGCAGAGGTAAGTGAGTCTCAGGCTAGTGATATATTTTGCAGGACCTCTCACCTCTCGACTTCTGCAGATTGACTGGACGTGCGACTGATCTAGAGGCACAGATTATTCTCTACCTTACGATATAAACGTTTGGACAATGGCAGTCGGAGTTGACAGATTCCAGGTTTGATCTGGAGTTTTGACCAGTTTTTTTCGTGGCCACTCTATCATTGTCTAGCGTACAATCATGACTACATTGGCCATCCTCCCTGTCGAGAGGTTTCATGATCAATAAATACGCTCCATTCTTGCCATGCTGGCTTAACCCTTTCCATCTCTTCGTCCTAATGTGCTCTAAACAGCGGTCCATGTCTCAGGCACCTAATCAGCCACTACAGACCCCCGCTGCCCCGTGTCCTCAGCGGAAGATGAAACAGAAGAAAGTCCTCCAGAATGTTACTAACGTGGTCAAGTTAGCTCCGATCCAGTTGGACGCTAATGAAGATGAGACTCTCTCGACGGTTGATAAGTGCACACTGAGCACCCAGATTACTCGACTTTCTTCTCCCGAACCACACCCGTCTTACGACGCCTCTTACGAGTCCGAGTTCGACCCCAACGATGACGATGGAGACAGCCCAGGCCCATTCATGTTGCTTTACGAGATTCGACATGACACTGCTGCAAGAGTTATTGCAGTTCGCGACATGGATAATGGTCGGGCTCTGTCACGACGTGGTCGTCCGATGTGTATCAAGATCGTCCCGAAATCCATGGACGACGTGATAGCTCGAGAGTTGAGGGCGTACAAGGCTTTGTACAGAGCCTCTGTTAATGAATGGGCACCATATGTGATGCGTTTAGAGGCTTCCCTTAAGGAGTACGATCATCTGTTTTTTATCATGGTATGTTATCAACCCACTTCTCCCGGTACTAGAAGGCACTTAATCCGTAATAGGAATTGATGGATTGTGATCTGATGGATGTCTTACAATCCTGGGATCTATCCTTGCGGAAAATTCACAGGCGAAAATGGGTGGCGCAGCTGGTAGGTAGTCCTTCGTTCGTCTTTATGGAGATACTAATCCGTCTCGTGTTAAGACGACAGGATTAGCCGCCATACATACTGCTGGCATCATCCATCGCGACATCAAGCCCGAAAACATCTTCGTTGATTTTCGTTTCAACGTTCGTATCGGTGACCTTGGCTGCTCATACGTTAACCCTCGTGGCAAGGCTATCAGTCGCCTCGGTGCATATAGCTACGACGTGACTGGTACATGGCCTTACCAAGCACCCGAAATGCTTCGCAACGCTGACGTTCCCGTTGACAAAAAGAAAAAATACTCGCTTCAGGTCGATTATTGGGCTTTGGGGTTAATCGTTTTTGAGCTAGAGCAAAACGTCGACTGTCCAGTGGTGAGTAGATTCGTTATGCACGTGGAATCGAATACCGCCGCTAACCTTCCCTAGTGTCTCTTCGAGAACAAGAACGACTTGCGAAACTATATCGATTATCGATCAAGTCAACATGAAGGTCAACCGTACCTTACTTACAAGGTATAGCGAGTTCCACGATATCGAGAAGCATGGAAAATGTAAGTCTTCCTTCATTTCGGATCCTAACTCCTCTCACTCACAAGAGATTCAGATCTCAACTCACTTCCTATTGGAAGCGACGTTCCTTCTGGACGATTGAAGCACCGTGGTGATCGCGATGTCTTCTTTCCGATCATCCGTAGTCCCAATGAGTTTCACATAGGTGTTAACTACACTTGGATTAATCCTGTTGGACATTGGGGGACCCTTTGGGGGGACCTGTAGAGCTGCGCATTTCATTTTGTTGTGGATATCTCATTTGTATCATCTCTGCATCTATTTTTTGTCTCTCTCGAACCAATCTGTGTACTTGCTATCGACATTGTTGTGGATTTACCGCTCTCTATATAATGCTTTCTCGTTGTAATTTTGATCAGTATAGCTTTTTTTAAGATTGAGCTCAACTTTGTTCTGTGCTAGAACGGAGTTGATCATATATGTCAAATACACCAATTTTGCGTGAAGCTGATACTGAGCTGCGAGACAATACCTCCCTAAAATTTCCGGAAGTAATATTCGGACGATTTGCCGCCTTAAGCCACAACGTTGTTTTATGAAGATCGTATTAAAGCCTTTGGATAAGATGGAGCTTTGCTCTACAAGAGATTTGACGTTCATCCATAGGAAGGCAACAGTAGGCTAAGCACGAAAGAACTTTTGCATAGAGATTCGATCATGATACCGGTCACATTGGGAGTGTTTCTCGCATTGGACCCACACAGATGAGGAATGGTCCAGTCCGGAGCAACGAGAGATCGAATAGAAATATCACTTCAGAAGCAACGAGTGAGTAAAAGTCACATTGACCCTTGATTTGGAGTGTCACTACTTATCAGACCGCGTTCGGCTATGGCTTGAGTGGGCAAGAAAAATTCCTTCAAACTTCCAATTATGGGACGAGAGCTCACAGGCCTTTCATCATGAAAGAAACGAAAGCGAAATAAAACTAACAGGCGATAAAGTATGAGTGTCGACGCTGAATTATGCTGAATGAGTATGCAGTAATGTACAAGGAGTGCAATGCATGCCATCGATGCAACGAGGTGAGTCTCTTGCGTAGTGATCCAAGAATTAGGGATACCGAGGTCCATCATTGAATAGAACGAGGAGGTAAGGGCAGACAGGTGTCAGGGAGAACACCAATGAGGTACAGGCTCCACACCATAGAGATGAAAAGAGACGAACAAAGTTGTACCTATCAATGCATGGCAAATGCTGCAAAATGTGCCAAGGTGAGAGGGTTGGAGCTACGATCGACCGTTCAAGGTGCCGGATCAGACTAACAAATAGCGTAGATTATAATGACTAGGCAGGAAAAAGACGAAAAGAATCAGAGCAGAACTAGTAGAAGCAAAGAACTTTGAGAGGTGTGCTCAGTAGGAAAGGAAGACCAAAAACTTACTGGTCAAGCCGTCGGTGCTGTTGCCGAAAACGGACGGAGCTTCTCTAGGACATCATCCATAGTTCCCGACTTGTGTAATACCTGTGCGATAGAAGGTGGACGCCCACGCTTGAGATTCGCCGCATATGAACTCGTTGCAACAGAGGACGAAGACGAAGAGTAAGAAGGTGTCGAAACGTGGTTGGAGGACCGCATCACGTCATGAGATTTCTTTTCATGGTCCGTTTCCCACTCCGACGCCGAGCGCGACTCTCGCGTTGGGGACGTCCGAGTCGAAATGCGCGACGGTGTCATCCTTGAGGTAACAGCAGATACTTCCGGGATCGCAAATAGGGATGGGACGGTGGTGGAAGAAGGACTGGGAGGGGGAAGGGAGACACTCGAAGAGGCTGCGTTGGGGGATGACGATAAGGAATAGACCGAGGTGCTTTGGTCCGAGAGACCGTTGTCAATGGGTCCGCGACTCGAGGCCGACTTGGTCGACATTGATGACCGATAGACGCTGTAATTCGACTCGGCGAGGGCCAGGGGGCGCAGGCCCTTCTTCAGGCGGATAGATCCCCCTGTGCCAGGAACAGACTCATTTCCTGAAGGCGACTCCGCACCAGAATCATCTCCTTGCTGAATCCGGCGGGATGACATCTTGCTTGAAGCCGTGGAAGGACTTCTCTGGATGCGTGGGCCTCGTATTCGGGTATAATCCACGTCATCATCGGAAGGAGGCTGAGTACCGCGGTTATTGAGCATCCAAGTGAAGCCTTGGATTTCCTTGTCTTTCCTGGCGACTTCTGCAACCAGCGCTGTGATCTTCTTTTCAAGTGCGGCCTTCTCTGCCGCATGGCCCTTGGTCACTTCGAGCAAGTGGGTCGCGAGCTCGGCGTATTGATGATTACGCTGCGCCAAAGCTTCCTTGAGCTGTTCTACCGTCATTCCGTCAAGATCAGAAATTCCCTTGTTCAAGCTCTTTTTGACAGCATAGGAGTTCTCGACTGAGAGCCTTAGAGCTTGTCTCTGTAACGGTACACGGGTGGTAATTGTGGCACTGGTTACAGGGGTTAGTGGGACGGATCCTGTTGGCACCGATCCTGTTGTATTGGCTCGGGGACGCCTGAGGATCGAGGCGCCAGGGGGAACTGTTGCCAATCTGGGAGAAGATGGTGAAGTCGGACTCGCAGGCGGACTAGTCTTCATGACAGGAGGGTCGGGAAGGGGAATAGAAGGGGGATCACTCGCGGGTGTCTCCTTGATAGATGAGGATGTTCTCAACCGAGGGCGAGGAGTCGGCGATGCAGTTTTGGCGGGCAGTGGTGGAGGGGTGACATCGATAGTAGGAGTCAGGTTACCTGAATGTAAGTGTAGCACAGACTCATTAGTAGAATCCTCTGGCGAGGAATCTTCTGCTGGTTTCGGTCCTGACGCGTGTTTTCTTGAGAGTTTGGAAGAGTAAGCGCCTTCGGCTAAACGCCGAGAGTCCCACTCTTTCGTTTCATTCCTAGGGGAACTTGGAAGACGGCTGACAGAGGAGCTGAGCGCGGAAGAATTCAATCGAGGACTGGAAGGAGCAGACGGGTTCGGTGGGACAATAGGCTGGGTTCTATTGTAATTGTCGCGATACTCTGACGCCGGTGTCGATGATTGATGTCTTGGAATTATGGTCTTCTTTGCTTTTGAAAGCGTAAATACATTGCTGTACGCTTCTAAATTGTCGGGCGCCGATGTGATCGTGATTACGGTATCACGAGGCGTGGGTGGAGGTATGGTACTGGCGGCAGTAGTGGTAGAATCGATGGATACTTGGCGATTGTCTGGAAGAGGAGAGAGCGTGTCTGTGGTGTTACCACCGTCACTGGAAGCCGCTTTTGTCGCTTGTAAAGAGGACACCTTGCGTAACTTGGAGTTACTGAAATGAGCCACGAATTTGGAACTCAGAGAAGGCGAAGACACGCTAATCTGTGGAATGGCTTTTCGCGCGGGTAAGGAGCTTTTCTTTATTGTTGGTTCAGGAGGTGGCACGGGGTGTGAAAGACGTCTGTCAGATGATGTCAGTCAAGATGTAAACAGACATGATGATCTCACGAGAGAGATGTAATATGGGTTGTAATTGTGAGAGAGCTAGAATGTCCCCAATCGTGCGGTGCATGGACCAGCAAGTCATGCATCCATGATAGCCATTTTCGGTAACCAAAAGGAAAGTGTAAAACTGAACTCACCGGTCTTTCTTCGTGGAAGCAGTAGTAGTAGTAGGCAGCTCTGCAACCTCTGATTCATACCCACGTCCAGTCATCGTCGATGGCAAGTTCCCAGATTTGACTGAGTGTGTTGACTTCTTCCTCGTTCGTCCCAGGAATGGTATTTTTGATTTTTTTGGCGTCGTAAATTCCGAGTCCTCTGGGGCACTAAGATAGGAGTTCTCCATGGGCTCGGATGGGCGACAGGGTTGACCACGAAAGAACTGTGCCAAGTCGGCCGTCTTGGTGCGAACACGAGACGAAGAAATACCGGACATGGCGTGGAAAGGGAGGGAAGAAAGTGGAAGGTGTCGGTCAGTTAAGACGACAGGGGAGATATCAATGAAAGCAATTCAAAGAACGGTTTAAGTATAAGGCGGATAGTCTGCAGACAGCTCTTCGTTGCCGTACAGGCGCCGAATGTGAAATGAAAGGCTTCGACGCCAGATGCTGGTGGAATGGGAGGATCAGATAGCAACTCGAGGAGATGCGTGTTGTTGTAGAAACAGGGCAGCACACAAAACGTTCTATGTACATCCGAGTCCTTCAATCTCACGCCCGTAATAGGTTCACGTACAAGATCTCCATAATTTCTTTAGTTGATACGCGAAAACACAAGCTAGAACCTGAGAACCCTGAACGATGATTTGTCAGCAATCCGATTCTGATCTAGCGAGATCTCGATCCATTCTCATCGTGGCGCGTTTCCTCGTGTTTATGTATTGGTTTCGTCAACCATGCTCCCCATCCGACACTATACATTCTGTCTCTCAATTCTATACATACACCTGTTCATAGATTGTCAAGCAACTAGCCCAAAGTGTATTGTGTCGACTACGATGCCTCGATTTTCGGACAGTTGGCAACTACCCGCACTTCCCCCAGCTTGTTTGATCTTGTCTCTTGCCGCTTCAAGCTTCAACCCAAATGCCGGACCTGAATCCACTCTGGCCATGGGCCCTAATAGATCCAAATTGTCCACGGATCCTTGGATAAGTATCTCTTGCAGCGTCCCGCGACTGTTCCGTCAGTTCCCTTCCACCCTTGACCTTCCCAGGACAATCGATACTTGGATGATGCGAACGCGACCAGACGCAACCGACTCTCTGACACGCTCCCGAAAATCGACAACGTTCTCCCGCGGGCCGTATCTATGTCGCATTTTTTTTCAATGATCGTCATCAAACTTCTTCGGCAACTTATCAATTAATTAATTGATATCAATTCGTTTTGCTAATCGCTCTGTGCAAACGCACATGGTGACGATACGCTTATGGCTCTGGTCTGCTCTGGTTGATAAAAGAAAAGGCGCTTCAATGAACATACCTATGTATAGCTCTTGCTGGTTGCTATGTACCTGGTGCTCACTCCATCCGTCTCTTGCGAACAACATCTGATCCCCAATTTGGATATGTACACCTCCCGCTCAAGCTGCATATGTAGGTCGACTTGTATCCAGTGCAGCCACGATGCAAAATAGTAACTCAGCCATAACCTTTCAGACAAGCATTCGTACGTTATTTGACAACGAATCGTCTTGCGAACATCACCTCACGCGAAGATCCGTGCACACCTATGTACAAAGGTTCACGTTATATGGAGCTGACGTGGCAGACAGGTTTGCGAGCGTCCACGTTGTTGAGGTTTCATTGACATGCGTATTACGACACGATTCCCTTACTCAGTACCTTGACAAATTTGTACAGGTTATGTATCTACAGCTTTCAGCGATACTAACCTAAAGATGGACTCGCGCTGATGTTGGCGTCAACTGCACCATCACGATACACAGACTCAATGACCCGAAGCATCTCCGTGATGATTGGGCGTGAAGTTCGTGTGACAAGAGTCGGGCCAGAGGCTCGTGATGCGAGCCTCGAGGGGCGGGCGTTACATAGTGGGCAAACTCTTGACGGTGCCTTGCTGGGTGTCCATCTCCTACGGATTCACCCCTCGACATTAAACTTTACCATCTTAGGACCTGCTCTCGTATGCATGGAGACCGATGGTGGGCGTCGTGGCTACACATGTATGCGACTCGTCGGGCTGCGAAATGATGTGCCGTATCAGGTCGTGTGTGTATATACTGATCTAGATGGTGGTGATGAGGTCGGGCCGTAGCCAGCCAGGAGCGGGCTTTCCTTGTCCTGTAAACATACATGCGCGCATATGTACAAGTTGACTTTAAGCCCAAACTGTGTCTATGAAAACCCTACTTGTATATGTAAGTATGGATTTTGGGATTCGATCAAGTTGACCCCCCCCTATCCGGTATCCACATGCATCCCAATGCAGAGGAAGAGTGCTTGGGCTTGGCTGTTTATAGAGAAACTTTGAATGAAAGCGACCCCCGGCGGCCTCCTGCGACGAGTTTAGCTTATCGGATTAATTGATAAGTAAAAGCCGATTTATACGTGGGAAATCATAGATGAAGTGATCGCAGAACAAAAAGGACAAAAGGGCACCGTTATCAGATATCGATGGAGAGATTCCTTTCTAACTTCATAGCACTCTGATAAGCTCCACGATAATTCTCGCCGCAGCGGTCATGAAGAGGCAGCAGTCAGATGATCGTCGAAATTTGGACAGGAGGTCTGGGTACGTTGTATACTAGTATGTACATCCTGGTGTATTCAAGGGTTTGCAACTGAGGTGTCGGATGTCCCATCAAACTCTGTAGTAAAGTTTAGCCGTGCGCGTCAGACCCCGATGCAAAGCTGAGCAGATCGCCATCGATGATCATGCTAGCCGAAGGGAGGCTCATTACGGAACGCTGGTGAGGCAGACGAGGAGACACGGAAAGCCAGTTGGGGATGAAGATTCCGGAAATCTCGAGGGTCCAACATAGGTAGAGGTATGTCGCGACGAGGATCCAACTAGCTAAGCAGGGCTCAGAGAGATGTTCGATGGTTGAAAACTTTGGAGTGGAGGACATTGTTCATGTAAATCTTTGTCTTGGGACTCTACAATGGACTTCAAGGTGTCGATTGTCGAAACCACTGATGATCTCACCGGATATTCTTCGATCTCACGGAAAACCTCTTGTGCAGTCATCGCCGAACGATTCTTCCGCTCCGGCGGCTCCGGCCGACCAGATTTTGTGGTTCCAACGGAACAGCCAGAGATTTACACTGTAGCATCATTTCACCGACACCGCTCCATGCCATGTCCGGCATTACAGACAAAGAGAGAGTCAGTTCCGTTTGACTGAGCCGTGGTAGGAGGGACACGAGTATCATGCCAATCGATGATGATCCTTCTGTGTGTAAGATCGAGTTTTCGTACAATATTCTACCGACGAATGTCTCGGTAGAAAAATGAGGATGCTTGCTAAAGACTCTACAATAAATTGGTGAGTTATTCTTGAATTTCTAGCTAGCTAGCTACTTGCCGTGAGTGCTTCTGATACACATATCAGAGTTCCTTTCTCAGTTTGAGGAGGCTCGTGATATTCCTCGCAGGGAAGGATAGCGGACAAATTGGACGTAACTTTGAGCTCATTGACATGCAGAACCTTCTAAGACACCCGAAGATGATAATCCTTTTGTAGGTGAGCGATAGACGGAACCTTGTCGTGTTTACTGTAGTTTTTGGCAATGTCATGCTCCGCAATCTCGACAGCGATAAAATTGGATATCACGTATAAGAATAACCTTTTAAATACTTCAAACTCGACGTCAGAGGGCCGGACTAGGTTAGCCAGGGGTCGAAAGAGTGACGGAATTGATCAGCGGCGGATGTCCTTAATTCGGTCCCTTCGAATCAGTAGCGATGTTATGCACGATTGGAGAAAGTTTGGCTATTAATGCTGCCAAGGTAAATTCTGGCCCGATAGCATGGTAGGTACCCTGGAGAAACGACGATCAGAGATATGCTACAAGGACATAAGGTGCTGGCCATGGGTTATATGTATGTGAATTTAGTTCGGTACTGTCAGGAAGCTTCTTTTCACCGAGAAATGGACAAGGCTCGTTGGGAACGAAGGCGTATCTAGGATGCAAGACCTCGACGAGAGTGGGATAGTTGCTATTCCATGTACTCGCTAGCAGCTACGAGGCAGCAGAAGTTCAGGGAGAAAAAGATAGAACGAGACTGCAGTACCACCATTTGGACGAAGGTTTTGAACAGAGAAGAAAACTACCTCGAGTGGGGCGAGACTAAAAACGACAGGGAATAGGAGTTTGACATCGTTGAGAATACAGAAACCTGCCAGCTCATGTGATGATGAAGCAGACTGATATACTAGCCTGAGGCTAGTATCCTAGTCAGAATGACTCTTTACTATCATATCTGGGTCCATTCACATCCGATAGGACGAGAGAGGACCTTTCGATATAAGTTATGGCCGTTCATGATGATTCAACTTCAGAATCACGCCTGATTAAAATTTCGGATTAGTGAAGACATACTGAGTACCGAAGAATCGGATGATCGATGAATACTTAGTACTTAGGCCTCAGGGCGAATTGTGTTAACGTCGTCTTCAAGTCGTCTTTGTACCCAGAACACAACGACGGCCAGGCTAAGATATGATCGGTACTATTTGCTTTCACCACAATTGGCAAACACTTCCTCCCACGAGCGATTCCCAAAAAATTCATCGTGACTTTTACGCATCTTGTCTTTGCATTTGTTCGAAGCTTCGAGCTAATGGCGGTGGAAAACCAAAATGAGATTTTGCGACCACAACGGCACCTGCACCAGAGTTCCGCTTCCACGTTGCCATGCAAGTTGGAGCCCTACGGAACTGGCATCAACAATCGGAAAGAATCTATCCACGTTGACTTGAGCTTTGAGGCTATTGAAGCAATCAAGCAAGGCATGCTCGAAGAATCGAGCAGTGCCAAGCTAGGACATATATTCAAAGCTCAGGTCAATGCTGTGATTGAGGCGAAAATCGATGCCGTACTGCAGGCTAAGGTTGATGCCATGATTGATGCTAAGATGGAAGCTGCGCTTGAGTTCAAGCGTGCGACTGATTGGGATATGGATTCTGGTGTTGACGTCGACGGTGACGTGGGGAGGGAGGTTGAAGACATGCGAGAGAGGGTAGAAGAACTGGAAGGGAAGCTGTATGATCAGGAAGATGAGTGGAAGGACATGGAATGGGCGTGGAAGGCAGAGAAGAGAGAGCTGGAAAGGCAGCTTAATGAGCAGGAGGACAAGTGGATAGAGAAGGAACGGCTGTGGGATGTGGAGAAGAGAGATATGGAAAGGCAGCTAGATAATCAGGAGGATGCCTGGCAGGAGAAGGAACAGGCATGGCAGGTGGATAGGAGGGAGTTGTGGGAACATACACAAGATCTACAAGGGGTCGTAGATCAATATTCGAGTATTGGAAGCTTCGAGGAACTTGAGGTGGGAAAATTCTATTACTATCCATCCATGAACCATTGAACCCAGTCAATCCGATCTTCTATTTTGTGTAATCATGCATACAGGAAACTCAGGCAGCCCTAGATTGCATCCTCCTCCGCAACGTCCTAGACAAAGCCCAATCTCGATTTGCACTAGAATTCGGTCTAATCAATGACGAAGGAAAACACAACGCTTCGCGTGTATGGCGCAACTGGCTGGACAAACGGTACTCGGGGAACGTCGAAGATGAGGAGGGCCGAATTGAGTTCGTCAAAGATCATTTACTTAATTGTTTTGGAACGGGAACGCGGTTGCATCCTTCATCGTTCGAGTATTATGACTTTGAAGAGAGCTTGCACCTTTTGGTGCAGAAAGAGTCGAGGATCAGAAGTCAGGGTGATCTGGTGGCGCATGGAGGGATTCTCGCCAATAGGCTGTATTTCGGGGCCGTGGAACGATGCAAGAATCTAGAGACACGGAGAGGGTTGTATGGTCTGATATACGCAGCTTTGCAAGAATATTAATAGTATACAAGGACTGGCAGCGACCAAGGTTATTAATATTACTTATCTTTGTTTCCGTATACACCATGATCATATTCAGAGTTCGAAGTAAGAGGACTGCACATCTACGTGTAGCAAGTATCGATGTCAACACCACTGCACTCCGAGGTTGGCTAGCAGAAGATCAGAATCCCTCCGAACCCTAGATGAATGTGACCAACGAGTTCGGACACATACCAACATAAAAGTATTGAAAGGCGGAGGTGGATGGTACAGTGTAACGAGGCCGCGCGTATTCCCGCGCTGTATATAGATATGTTCTCTTTCTTGATCTTATCTTATCTTGCGCGCCCATTCGGGCGCTAGTATATACACGATTGCTTGACGCTTAGGTCAGCAATCACTTTCTTGTCACAGTATAGCATAGTTCA
>JAGGAS010037719.1:0-15094 GCA_017657355.1 Termitomyces sp. K1Ac | reverse complement strand
CTCCATCTGGTGTCCTCAAGTGCAGAGGGCAAAATATTATTGTGAGTCTCAGCCTGCCTGTTGTCATTCCCAAATTCTGTACTTATATTTATAAAATCCACAAACACAAGTGCAAGGAAACACTTGACTCCGCTGATTTGTGATGGATATTGTTGCTGCAAGAAAAAAATGTCAGGGTCAATGTGGTGAGCTCCTGAACAAATCCTGATCCCCTAGTCTAGCAGCAAGCTTGATCTGACAGCCTATGATCTGCTATCTATGACTACATATTGTCAGCCTCTCTTCATTGACTCAGATACACTTAACCAATCCTTGCAGTGGCTTATAGAATTAATTGAGTTCCTTGTCTGACTTTGAACTCATATGCCCAGACTTATTCTCTACTAAGTACTAAGTAGAGCAGGATCCCCATCTAAATTGCCCTATGCTACAACAATTTGTTCAAGTTCAAAGTTCAAAGTCTACACATATCACAATATTGTAATCTAAAATTTAATTATCAAATGTTGTAGTCAGGGATTGGCGCTTGCGCCGCTACGATCTAGTCACCTCAATACCAGACGGCGGCGAGAGTGCGTGGGAGAATGGCGTGGAGAAGGTCACATGACCATCTGCTGAAACGCAAGGCTTGGCACACTGTTGTCCGGGCTACAAAACCCACTCACTACAGAGTAGCGGGAATTTGGTCCATCCAGTTACCGTTTGTTCGGCCCATCCGTAACTTGCCCTCATCGACTGTTTCAACATCTGTTGCTGGTTTGTCTACAATGTCTATCAATTTGGCTCCAGTATCTCATCCTCGTGTGGGAAATCGTGATTTCGAATCATATTCATGGTTTACTGGTGCCATTTCTGCGAAAGAGAATTTGGAGGAATGTTTTGAACCTGAATCTCCTATGTTGGTGAGTCCAACATGGGATATTTGTTAAATCATCCTAACCATTGTTGTCTTACAGCCCCTTGTACGACGAATCCGTGAAGAGGAAAACAGAATGTCCCCTCCGGTCAGGGATAGCCAATTCGATCTTTTTAGATGCGAGATGACTCGCCATCGTCCCTCGAACGTCTCATCTGCAAAGCTCCTCGATGCGCGATTCCGCATATTGATGACATATCGTCTTATGGACGTATACATGATGATTAGTGGATCTGCTATACGTGATTCTGTCGAACGAGGTCCTCTGCTGGACAGTCGAAAGGCGGTACGAAATCTTTATTTACCCCATGTTTCAACTTATATATTTTAATCATACAACTATCTAGCCGTTGTCTGCTCTCAACGATCTCCCTGCGTTGCTATCAAAATCTCAGAAGGGTTTAGCGGATTATTTGCGCAAAGTCGGCAGTCCATCTTTTGAATCAGACGCGTATACATCGGGACCTACTTCGAGTAGCCATCTTATCCGTTTGTACTCTAGCCTTGCCAAGAAGGTATCAGAGCGCAACGTGTTCAATGTCATTATCAATCTCACCGCCGCGGCGCTTCATATTGGCTGTCTTATCAAGGTATGGCCCGTTTATAAAATGTTCATAAAATGTTCATATGATTATATGTTATGATAGGGTAACTTGTTTCTTCCTGTTGAGACAGCTGCGTTGGAGGCCATGTTGATGTCCGAGTATGTTAGTCTATCGATCCGATGTTGAATATTCATACTGATATACCCTCTTTCTGTCACTGCAAGATCCGAACAAGATTTCGACAACCTAGAACTTCTTCGTATCCGAAAAACACATGGTTTGGCTTCGCGTGGTCGTACCAATTATTTGCACAATACACTCTACTTGGCTCTGGCAGTTTCACCCTTGTTGCTCTTGCTCCCTCGTGAGTATAACGAAATAGGCGGTAAAGGACTCATATTATCAGTCAGTGTTCCATCACTACCCGTCTATCCTAATCTTACTTAATCTTCATAATTACAGATATGGAATCACGTTGGCGGTCTGAAACGCCCTTCCTGTATTGTGGAAGCTGAACGAGCACTGTGGAATGTACTATTTGCAACTGCACTTGGAGGTGATCTGGTTCCCCACCTCAAGTCTGCTCTTCACTCTTTGGACAAGTACATACCTGCAGCTGCGTCTGCTTGGATAGAACTTGTTGATCCGACTAAGAGTGGGTAATTCCCTTATATGACATTGCTATCATAAACTTAACCATTATAAGAATTATGTACCTCTCTAAGTGTGGACCCTTCAACAGAAGGAAATGCAGACGAAGAAGCCAACAGTGTTTCCCTTACAAGTATATCAGCTTCCAGTTTATTCGTAGGTAAGATTTTATAAATGCTTGTGTTGTAATTTCGTTCATTGTATTAGATTTGTGGCTAATATGTTGTATATTAGACTTTGCTCGCACTATTGCTTTGGACAATGCCGATGATGGTATATGTACCTTTACGGACTCGTATTCCTGCTCGCAGGAATCCTCATCGAACTCTGCCAACCATCAAATTGAATCTTCTGCACCGCGCATCACTGTTGCTTCGCCTACAGACTCTGTTGACCTACATACTGCAGCAAATGCGTTTCTTTGTGAAGGAGAACCCATTCCGGCTACCGTTCGTGATGTTCAAACAAACCGACGGTATGTGTTATTTCGTTCATTAAATCATTGTCGCCGTTAGTCACATGTATTGGGGTTAGCAGGTCATCCACCTTATTTTCTTCTCGTGCTTCTACCCCTGAAATACAGTTGAATTTATCTCGTGGTCGATCATCTCCTTTAGACATCCATTCTACGGACGTCATATCGAAGGAGTCGTCCGGTCTCAGTTCATCTTTGACTAGTCCTGCCCAGACTGGGAATAGCAGGTCACCCAGCTTGTCTATTTCTCGTTCTTCCACACCTGAAATACCGTTGTCTTCGTTGCATGGTCCATTATCTCCCTCGGAAGCGTTGGGGTCGACCAATCTCGATTCGTCTTTGTCTACTGGTTCTCGTTCTTCCACACCTGAAATACCGTTGTCTTCGTCGCATGGTCCATTATCTCCCTCGGAAGCGTTGAAGTCGACCAATCTCGATTCATCTTTGTCTACTGGTCGGCCATCAAAAAACAAAAGTGTTAATGTCGATCCGACTCTCTCTGTCAGACGGTCAAGCCGTCTGTTAGCAAATCCATCGTCTACCAGTTATTCTGAAGGACAGAAAAATCGTACGTCTGATAAAAACAAACATTCTGTACCCTATAAACATACCACATCATCGCAAACCTCCGCGGGTACCATATTTCGTCCTTTGCAAATAGAAATATCAGTTTGTTTTATTTTATTAGTTGATTTGTTCATTCTATCTTACTAATGTTCATTTGCAGGATGACGAGAACGTAGAAGAACCTTTGAACCTCTCGTTGTCCCCCAAGTTGGTATATGGTGACATCCCCATGGAATACACTATAACGGGAACCGATAAGTCGTACAAATTCCACCCCAAGTTCCATGTCCGTACCAACTATACTATCATTCGTCGCATCGTGGTCTCCTTACCATTTATATAGCTGTCCATTGATCTCGAATGGTTTTATGCTCTCAACAAAGCGGTCGAAACTTCGTGTTCTCGTCCGTCTGCCGTCAAGGTTATAGAATACCTTGTCTACAAGAGCATGAGCGTATCTCAACTTATCCTGTTACTGCAAGACCATGCCTGCATTCTGGTCATCAACGAACCTCATGATAGAATCCCATTTTCGAAGCGCTCTCTATCTAGCGTATGTAGGCTGGGCAGCATTACAACAATACACGGTATTTTCTTTCGTATCATTGATACGTGTATCCTCTCTAATGTTATACGTACCTGCTAGATTTTGCTTTCTTCAGCGAAAAGCGCACTCGACGGGGAACTCCTCTTGACTTGATACGTGCTCTATCCACTGTACCTCCACGATCTCTCAGCGCCCTTAATTTGCCTGCTTCAGACGACGAATTTCCCAAAATTCCCTTTTCTAGTGATAAATTTGCATGGAGTGAAGTTAGAGGTCGAGCATACTGTGACCCGAACGAGCAGTATCCTGTATCCGATATGAGATGGGGTTTAGCGTCAACTGCTTCATCTCATCATTATTGGCACATAGATTCGAACGGTTTGGGCACTTTCGTGAAGATTGAAACGGGCATCAAATTCTGGTATATCGCTCGCCCTAAATCTGGATGTTACTCCGATTTTACGGATTTCAGTATTTATGGCAATGATTTCGACATCAGTAATGCTAATTCTGAACGCTGGGATGTCGAGTTAGTGGTGTTCGGTCCTGGTTCTACTTTGTGAGTACCACTTCTCCCATATACCGGTTGACTTTGTGTTTATGTGAACCTACTTCATATCGACAGAATTATGCGACCGAATTTACCGCATTCGGTCGTTACTCCTGAACCAACAATCTGTAAAGGCGGCCATTTTTATTGCACATCCACCATCGCAGATTCAATTGTCGGCATATATTATCAGTTTGTGGCCAACAAGACTTTGACCAATACGTCACACGATAATGCATCCTACTCTTTGCTCACACGCTTGTTGACCTTGTATTTCCGTGACCTTGTCGGTCCGCAAAACGCTGAGCTAGGTGAATTGTCTCTTCACTATAACCAATCTCTTACTTACACGATATCATATCATACTCAAGAACCGGATTATTCGCATGTTCCCAATATCAAATCGTGGTCCGGATTGCTCGCCTTACTAACCTTTTGCAATTACTTCGAGTTATATTGTGCCACTATCTGTTGGTCCTTCCCCTCCGAAACAGAAGTTCGGTCTTTCGAAATGGCCATCAAGAATCGTTCTCGTGCTCGTAGTCTTGTTCATTGGTTCTTTCAAACACACGACCTGCAATGTCCTGACGGTCAAATTTTACATGGTATATCTGCTCTGTCGACCGTATATTCGCAATTTCTGGCACGTCAAGCCAGAGCACTTATTGCAATCGAACAATCAGCCCGTTTTAATTCGCTGAAAAGTGATTTTGAACATCTGGACCCCGCCAGAATGTACAGCAACGTTGTAGACTGTATCATGGGTGGTCCTGCTTGGTCTATCTTCAATTCCATGGATAAACATGAAAATTTATCGTCGTTTGCTTGGGACGGACCTGTCTATATTATCCTTGACGGAAAGCGCAATGATTTTGGTGAGTTAACATTCTTCTCTGTTCTCAGAATCTTCACATCTTTTATATTCATATATCCGGTTCTATTCCTCCTTTTACTTACCACTAATCCATTGATAGATTTCCCCTACGTTGATGGATTAGTGTACGGAGATCTTAAGGTTGCACATCGGCTCAAAGTGTCACTCGCACGATTGTCTAATAGGGAACTGGGAGAAGATATCGTGTTGTCTTCTCTGAACAGCGACGCTCCATCAGACCATTCCGGTATTACAGGCCTCAAACGCCGACGTGAATATAATATGCAAGACCCGGATAGATGTGATATCAGACGTATGTATTAACATAACTATTGGTTACGTCTGTCTGGTTAACTTACCCTTTTAAAAGCTGTCAAGCGGGCCGTCCTGTAAACACCCTAGTACCTGATCCTAATTTCATATACTTACATGTCCGTGTATGCTATATTACTGCAATTATATACGTATTTAACTTCTGCATGTGTCACTTTGATCATGACGTATTATCCTCTCCTCCGTCCTCCGCTATCTGCACTAATATCAAGTATTCAGAGTACATTAAACTTTCATTTTATAGACTCACATTCCCGTTCGTATATGTAGTCATTGCATCCCGGGTGACACCTTTTTCAGTTCACATATTACCCTCGTAAGTTCAAATGTTACTCTCTGATATACTTGACACAGCCGATCGATGAAATCAGAAACACCTCACGATAGCTCACGATGGCTGGCGCAAACTCCGAGTGCCTGTGCAGGAAATACCACAATATGTGTTGATCTCATCCTACTACTACATATGCATATTAAAATATTGTACACTCTTTCGACTAGAACGATAATATTTCTATTCTAACAGGTATACTACAGTTTCTTATCTGAACACTTCTCTATCTTGTGGCTCACCACCACTTTCCTTAGTCTCGACCTTGAGGTCTCTCAACACTTTTGCCCTCACACTCATTAACTCCCTCAGAACATTTCCGCCAATTCCGTTCTCGCGTAGATCATTATCGAAACTCGTGGCCGCTCACTTCTTTTCGATCTCACACTCATTTTTTGCAGTACATCACCACATTTCCTCCTAACTCCTTTCTTGCAGCTCACCACCATTTTCTAGGTCACTATCAAAACTCTCAGCCGCTCACCACTTTTTGATCCCACACTCATTTTTTGCAGTACATCACCACCTTCCCTTGCAACTCCTTTCTCACAGCTCACCACCTTTTTCTTCTCAGCTTTGATCTTGCGGTAGCTCGTTGCAGTTGCAGTTGCCTCAAAATTTCTGTTTATGATGGACTGGTTAGAACCGGTTGCAATGGTTGCTATGTTTACCATCTGTTGGGTGCATATAGAGCTGCTTGAGGGCTTCAAAATGAACCAAGTTTTGTCCAAATCGGTGAAGAAATGGCTGAGATATAGTCAAAATATGGTTTGTCATGCTTCTTCACGTATTTTGATGATATCTTGGTGATATCTGCACCAATTTGGACAAACCGGGACTCATTTTGAAGCTCTCTGAGTGCTCCATACGCACAAACCTCTAGCAATATGGTCACTGGGTGGTCACAACTGGTTGCAACTGGTTGTGCAACTGGTAAACGCAACCGGTTGCACTTACAACTGCAGTTGTGGTCCAGTCTTTTGAATTTTGGGGTAAACAGCAACCGGTTGTGGTTGTAGTTGCCCAAAATTTGGGCAAAAAGACTGGACCAGACCGGACCTTTAAACACTAGCCAATGACACCACATGAGTCCAACAATGCGTCCTTTGGGATGCACACACTGTACTCATCCAGTTCAATCCCAACAACAGCAAAGCTCCCAGCAACTGCACAGCCTCCAGCGCCTCCAAGCTGCGTGACGCCCTCAACAAGACTCTGGCATCCCTTGATGCAAAAGCTGCAACGCTAAGTGCAGCCAAGGATGGAGAAATTGAAGTGCTAACCCCAAAGACACATGCTATTGGCCTGAAGACCATCAGCAACAGTGCTTACCTCGCTGAATTTGATACAGCTGACTCCACTAGTAGATTCCGTGAATATGCCAAGATACACTGGGAACTCTTAATCAACCTGTTTGGCGACTCAACTGATGTGGTCAGCAAAACCTACAACCTCATTGCGAGGTTTGTACCCTGCAACAGCTCCTTCAACCCGGACATTGTCCAAAGCCTCAGAACAATCAAACTCAAGAACAATCTGCCTTCCAACACAATCACCTCAGCCCTATGGCTCAAGAACCCTGACCTCAGATCCCCAAGCCAGACTGTTGCCTCACTCAAGATCACTTGCAACAGCCCAAACATCGCCAATAACATGATACATGGGCGTATCTTCATAGGCAGTAGGCAAGTGGCCATCCCCAAGGATATCTGTGAACCTATCCGCTGCAATAACTGCCAAAAGTATGGCCACTATCAAGGTGACTGTAAGGTTTTTGGGAGTTGCTCAAGATGCGGCAGCAATGGGTGCTCTGCAGCATCATGCAAAGCTATCAAGCTCAAGTGCATATCATGTGGCCCGGAGTCTACTTATGCAAGCTCCAATCGCAGCTGCCCTGAGCTTGTACAATGCTGCAAGAACTTCGACACCTGATTCCCAGAAAACAGAATGCCCTATTTCCTGACCACCAACCCTTCAACCTGGACAACAGCTCTGCCCAAACATCCAACCCCCTCCCTGGGCACTTGCTGCCCTACCCAAACCCTTGCCAATGTCATAACCCCCCCGCCAGCCACCTCACAACCTGCACCTGAGGCCCATACACTCCGCCAATGTAGCACCTAGAAGCCAAGTGTTACCGTGACTGCAAGCATCAACAAAGAACTGACTCGTCGACTCCCAATGATGCTCACTTAATTTCTAACATATCTGTTAGGGTACACCTACCAGATTCCCCGCACCTGGCGGAGGCCATGAGTAATATATTTGCTCCGTAGCAGCAAGGAGAAACTGATGAGCAGTTTCAAGCTCAAATTGCTGCTGTGTACAGGCAGCAGCATTACATGGGGCAGCCCCACTTACCTGGTATAATGGTGGAATCAGTGACCACCGTTCCTGCCCCTGCAGTGGCTGCAGCGGCGCCTTATGTGCCTTTCGTAGAGGAGGTAGTTTCTCCTCAGATAAAACTGGAGACCAGCAACCAGAGTGATCAATGCACCAGAGAGCCATTGCCTCTGGTGCCACTTGCCAAAACCTTTGCAGATTGCGTTGCTTTTCAATGCATGAGGCTTCAGGATTTACGAGCGAGAGGATTCTCTTGCTATGCAGATCAAGGAGTAGTATTTGATGGAGTAGTACCCATTGATGAGATGTGCAGGCAATTTATGATTTGGTCTGGAAACCCAGATCATGACCCAGGAGGAAGCAATGATGGCAGTAGCCATTGAGGAGAGGACTGGCATAAGCACAATGATCAAGGTTGAGGAAATTGAGAAGGACCGAATCATGGTCCTGGAAGAGGCAACCGGCCTCTGCCCCCTAATCCTCCTGGAAGAGGAGGGGAACGAGACCCATCCCCACCCCAGCACAGGGAAGAACCTACTTCTGTACAGCAAGTGCGGGCATTTTCTGTGTTTGCCCCGGCCAAAGGACGAAATAAAATGCCTGGAGTCAATGAGGCCACTCAAGCCTACAATGACAATATGCATTGTTGACTGGCGAGCATAATAGATGACACTGTAGAGATTGCCCTACGTTTGCTGGAAGGAATCAAGCCCAGAAAGGCTGACCCCAAGCACATTAAAACCTACCAAGGAGGTGCTAAATTCAGCAACCTCGAAGATTGGACCATGGATGTGTGCTATCATCTAGCAGCTTATCTATATGGAGGTGACCGTATGGACCGGGAACAAGTATTTGTTCTGCCCAAATTCTTGGATGGACCAGCAAAACACTGGTTTAGACATCATGTCCTGCACTATAATCAAGCACGTCAAGAATGGACGTTCAAGGATGTCATCCTCAAACTATATAACCGTTTTGTTAGTCCATCCACAATGCAGGACATGAGAGAGGCATTCTATGCTGCAACCTACACTGATAAATTGGGTGTGCAAGGATTTTATGACACCCTGGTAGACCATGTGCAGAACATGGCTATTTACTCCAATGCATGGACAATTTGCGAGACTTTCTTGAGGGAAATTCCCTCAGACATGCAACAAGCATTGATTCAGGATGATGGATTGTCTCCCAAAATTAACACGGTTGAGGTGTTTGTGGTGCACGCAATTCACTACAAACAATCACTTAAGACAGCCTTGCACTTTGAGCAAGGCATGAAGATGTGACGGGATCTGTTCCAGACAACCCCCATAAGCTGGGAACATTTCTAGCTATGAAAGAGGATATGGTGAGGAATCAAAACCCCCAATTTGTGATTCATTGTGCCAGAGCAAATTTATGCTCTCAGCCAAAGGAGCAGGACAAGCCTCAAGAACTTTGGGACATGAAGCCACGACCATTAGGTGATGCCAAGCCTGAGGTACCTAAGCCACAGGAGAATAGTGCGGATGACTACAAACCTCAGGCGCAGCCTTGCCACAGCATCTGTTGTTACAACTGTGACAAATTAGGCCACTACTCAAGGGATTGCCCTAATCCGCCGTGAAAGACAAAGGCACAATTGAGGGCAGTGTATACCGCTGCCCCTAGTGATGGAGACAACAAGGATTTGGGTGACAAATCCAGGGGAGGAAACAATCAACACCCTTCAGGGTGTGAGGAAGACAACAAGCTACATGTGATTAATAATGCTGATAGTGTCATTATTGATGGCAATGAATACATTGAAGTTGACGTATATGATAGCGAGTGCTTTGTGGGTGATGGCAACTCAGATTACCTGAGAGCGCTAACAGATTACCCGACCAAGGAATTTGATTGGCCAGTGGGAGCACACAAAATGAAAGTTTATAAAGTTGATATACACAAGATGGCCAAAAAGATTGACTGCCCTAAACTCAGAATTAGTGTTTGAAATCTCCTCATTGAAGCCATACAATACTCTTCTCCTTGCTCTACTTTAACACAGGTAGTCCACCTGTGCATTGCCGCCACCATCTCGTTCCATTCTGGAGGCATTTGAGGATTGAATGCCTACTCAACTCATGACAGTTCAACTGGACAATCCCATACAGATTGCTCAGTTATTACGGACAATAACGTTTTTTTTTCACATAAACAGTGTTTTCATTATCATGTCGTAGCGATCAAAGTTTGCTACATCCACATATTCACAGTGTTTTGCCCTGCAAATGCTAACCTCCACAAAGGTTCCAAACTGAACCAAGGCGCACTTCCAACTGTACCCAGTTGGAGTAACAATTGCTCCTTCAACTCGTACACACCTATATTGTGTACATGGCAGAACTGAGGCATCACCCCAGTTGTTGTACTGCCAGAATCCCACAAAGTCCACACTTTGTGCCCTCCTACCTCAACATAGGTGGCAAGGCATTCCTTGTCACGATGGACATTGTATTCAAAGAGAAAGGCATTAGATCCATCAAGTCTGATGGAAGCCGTACAGTACAGCTGGATATTCCAGACGCTACGGAGGACAATATTCGACAGCTTAGAGAAAAACATGCTCCTAAGATTACAACGGCATGGAAACCTGAGTTACCCAGGATGCCTGCAGTTTGTAAAGGAAAGCAGAAGGAGATGTGCCTAACCAAGGAAGACATTCCTTGGCTGAGAGAGCAGTGGCAAACCAAATTTGCCGACATGGTTAATGGCACTAAGGAGGAATTACCTCCTTGGCGTGAAGTTAATCATGAGATCAACTTGATTAATGAAAAGAAGATCTACCAGTACCATTTGCTGTAACACTGTCTATGTCACCCAAACACACGTTACATGCACAGGAGACGTAACCCGCCGGCTTGAAAAATGAGATTGGCATGCCAATGTTAGTATGCCAAATGTATCTTACCTGCCTTAGGCTAGTGATTACTTAGGCTAGATGCAATGCCTAACACTATAACTTAGCTTTTTTTCCACATAACAATTCTCCACATGATGCACTCTCACAGCCCTTTGCCAGAGTGAGATCAGTGACAACTTCCCAGACTGAGCTCAGTTTTGAACATCCACATAGCAAAAACATCAACTGCCCACACTTGAACGCAGAACCACAACGCCTGTAACACAATTGCACAAACCACTGAGCCATTGTACCTTAGCAAACCATGCAACACAGGGTTATCATCAGCCTTGATCTGAAGACCTTTGGCTTTCACTTCAGCATTCCGTTGCTGTTTACTAACTCACTCTGTCCGTTCCTCACCTCTCTCATGTCTCTGCATGCACTCTGTCAGTCTCTTGCTGACCTCAAGCTGTACATCACTCTGTCCGTTCCTTGCCTCTCTCATGATGCTCACTCTGTCCATCTGTCACCAGCTTTGAGACCTGCACTCACTCTAGCGTTCCCTCGCTCAAGTCGAGCTGCGTGCCCACACTGTCCCTCTCTTGCCAATGTGGAGCCCTCCACTCACTCTGCCCTTCCCTCATGCTTCTGAAATCACTCTTGATTGCATCTTCCTTCTTTATCTCCTTGTTCTGACTCTATTTCATGCCATGCATAATATATTGTATGAGTATTTGAAAATACAATTTACCTCTTCCCTTCAAACTTCTTGCGAATGCAAATGCAATTCCAGACGGAGATGAAGACCTTGGTGTACATGATCGAATTTGCCTGCCCCATATAACTCATGGCTTTCCTAATTCTCTTCAGCCCTCCATTTCCACACTCAGCTGCACTGGTATTGAGGTGGCTAATGCGAGGATCAACGGCCATGTAAGCCGCTGCAAATGCTGCAGAAGAACATTTCTTGTGGTCCATTGCATGAAATTCATCAATGATGAAGAGACTGTCACCAAAGAAAGCAGCCTTGTCATGCAGTAAGGCCCCAAGGCACAGGCAAAATCATATACAATACGCCTTGGTGCCTTTACCCAGCAAGTATACATGGCAGAGAACACATCATTCCTCCCTTCTCCTTTCAGGATGAAATGGAACCCATAGCAGATGCTACGTGTGCACCAAGCAGCCATCAATCCTCCTGTCAACTTCTTAGCTCCATAAGTGCTGTAGTACTTTGAGCACTTGGCACCTTGATTCCCTCCAGTCTCAACCACACAATCATATGCCAAATGGTCATATATTGGACAATGACAAACTTGCAGCATACTATAACAGCATCCAGTCTAGTCCACACCACCAGTTCATAACTCAATTTGGATGTTGGACCACTTTACCTCTTGCCAATCCAACTGTTGCAGATTTGTGACATTCAAACTTGTATCCAAAGATTGTTCCAATAACTGTGCATGCACACTTGATCCTCAATCCAGTAGCCATCTGCAAAGACCAAGCACCGATAATGGATACCCCATCCCCTCCTTACCCTCCACCTTCAGAATCTGTTGTATCACTGGGCAACAGGTCAACCCTGAAGCGGTATCCCAGCATGGTTCCGCATTGAAGGCTGCCAACTGCCTCAAAGCCTCTCTATTCAACAATTAAATGATTGATTCCTCAGCACAAACCTGTAGCAATCAATAAACACATAGGACGTGACAGCTCCAGACATACCTGTTTAAACAGTTTCTTGTAGACATCCAGAGGTGATTTCTTCGAATCAATTGCCCATAAACCATAGTACTTCTCAAACAGCGTGGCCACCGATGGCAAAATTTGGATCAACTCTGTTGACACCTTTGGAATTGATATGAGTCTTGCCACACCCCTCCTTTGTGGGGCCTCTGTCCTCCCTCATTGTTGAATAGCCTCCTCTTCATCAGAATCATTCCACCCCACTTCCTCTGTTCTCTTTCCTGGGTCCACAATCCTTCAAATCAACAATCGCAATTTTTCATCCGCTATCACTTGCTGTTTTGAGATGTATCCTGTCAATCACAAGGGCGTGTCATCACTTGAGATGGTTGGTGGACGCAGTGTCTCCAAAGCATGTTTCTTGTTGAACCCCACTGTCACGCCATCCCAGATGATGTCCTCTGGGGCGGAGCCATAAGTTGGACATTGCATATCATTTTTGAAGTGTTGCAAGCTAGCATATGCAAACTAGGCCACACAAAAAACATGGTCTGAAACAAAAGGCCTAACTGATCAATTGTCATGATATTGTCTGGCGACTACCCGGATCCAAGCACTGAATGGAGTTTCTGACGTTGTGTAGCAGCTTGTATAGTTGTCCATTAGTTTGTGCGTAAACAGAAGCCTATTGTTAAAGTTGAATATACCAAATTCTCAAAGGTCAGGGCCGATTGACTGTCGCCAGCATCCTGAGCACATTGCACATTTTTGCAGCTCAATGTGAGTCTCAGTCACATATGTGGGGCCGATTACCACACAATCAGATGTAGCAACAGGTTGGCCATCCACATATTCCAACGTTCAGCACTGCATGGGCATGACAAGTTCTTATCCAAATGCAGTAAGACTGGAGGTATGCAACATGGTAGTGGTTGTGTATAAAGGCAGGGATCGGTCCTCAGAAAAGCCCATGATGGAGGCAAGATTGGCAGATAGGAAACAGCACACCTTTGCTCCTTTTGCTTGGTTTGAGAGGTGAGAACTGACAGTATGATGAGTCCTGTAAATGTTTTGATTCTATTATACATACCCGGTTCAGGAACTTCCAAGTTTTCATCATCTGTCCCATCCCCACCCATCCCCAGTTTACAAAACATTTCAAGCACATTGTTTATGTGAATGCAACCCCCCTTTGTGTCATTCATACAATACCAAATCCCTTCACCATGATTGGTCCCTTCATAGCTCACTATAGCCTGGCTCTTGACCAACTCGTCTGAGGTCCTTGACGCCACAGAAAACAGATTCACATACATCTCTTCTCCCACTGGCTGATGAGAGAACAGTACTGCTTTCTTCCCCTTACTCTAGAAGCATTCAAGTCTCCTGGAAACTCTGCATTTCCATATTCTTTCATAAAAAGTGCATGGACGCAAGTCCCGGGGTCACGAGAGCAAGCATGGGGACAAAAGCAGCCTACTTCCACGTCAGGACCTATTTGTGAACGCCACAGGTGCTGCCATGTTTGCTGGTGCAGATTAATAAATACCAACCATTTATTCACAGCGAGAGAAATGGACATACTCCTGCACAACGTTCAGAAGAGTTCCAACCCTGGCCCACAAAAATATCCTCCAAAATCTGAACCATTCCAATCCCTCCTGACAACACGAGATTGACGTAATCAGAGAAGTCTTCAGGATCCTCTCACCCTCTCACATCTGCAGTATCCCAGTCCTGTGTTGACTCAAAACACTCTTCATCTCCACCACTAGCTCCCCCATCTCTGGACTCTGCAAACACTATATCTTCATCTCCACCACTAGCTCCCCCATCTTTGGACTCTGCAGACACTATAGGAGGACCAGTAGATATTGGATTCTTCTTTGCTCGTTTATAGCCTGTATAAGGATGCACAACAGCACATGCTCGCTTTTGTGGAGATATAATGTGAGGCCATTCCATGGGAGGAAGTACAATACTGCTCTCTAGGTCCTGCAAATGCAGCAATACAATTTCCACAGCTTCCGGTCGAGGCAAGACAATTTGTTTGGTACCAGTCCCAGCACAGTAGTCCTGTCAGGGGACCACCCTTTTTTGGCTCTTTCCTCTTTTGGACGTTATGGTCAGTGCTCCAATTACATAATCGTCCAGTGCTCTGATTATATAATCAGCCCTTCAAGGCAAACTCCGGAGTTTGATCATTTCCGGAGATTTGCCCTTTTGGGGTTGCCTCTTGTTTAGGTGTGGCTTGTGTGTATTGTACAGCTGGTTCCCACACTTCCAGAGCCTCTGAAGCGTCACTCCTGGCATAGGGGCTCTAGACTACCTGTACAGTACTCAATAGACTTTGGATCTCCCTCTGCCAGTTGTGTGATTGTGCCACAGCCTCCAGAGGTTGCCC
>JAGGAS010037718.1:0-15204 GCA_017657355.1 Termitomyces sp. K1Ac | reverse complement strand
AAGTTCCCTCCTGGTATGTGGTGCACGTGATTACGCGATTTAGACTCCTCCTCATTGATCTTGTTAAAACTTAGTTTTAACTCTATAATTTCGCATCATTTGTTTAACTGGACAGCTGTTATACTTGGCACTAGCGGCGAGTGCAGCACGTATTGAAGTACCGACCTCCATTGAATCAGAGGCTCTGATTTCAGATGTATTTCCCTTTTGTTTCTTGGTCACGCCGGAAAACGTGAGAGATTCAAGAGCTCTTTTCAAACTGGCAACAATATGTCGTTCCTTTTTGACATGATCGGTCCTCTGATATGATCGGTCCTCTGATAGTAATTCGATGTATAGAGATCCACTGGACATGGAGATTGTTTTGTGCAAATATGGTTCGCCAACGCTATCCTGGCCCGCATGCGCATAGAAACCGTTTCCTTGACTTTCTAATGTCTTTTGTCATTCACATACAGTTTTGCCAAAACCGATTTTCAGCAGGTCAAGCATCGTTCAATACTGTTGACACGTCTGTTCTTTTTTGGGCAAAATGAATGAGCCAATCCAGCTATATCCAATGCTCCTTGGAAAGCTGCAGATCGAGTTCTCTCTCGGTCAAAAAGGGGTGTAATTCAGTAGTCCATTATTTCAATGTCAACTGTTTTTCTGATATTCCATTAAGCGATGAGAAGGGGCATGGGCATCAAAGATTCAGGGCGAAAGTGACATCCATAATGTCCACCCGGTCAGCTCAGTGGGCTTCTATCTGGCCCACACGACAGATTTGCAAGGTTCGGCATTGGCATTTATGATTGCGAAGGTCCGGTCAAGTTAATAACTTCGACCGGAAAAATTGACAAGGACGCCGCATAGGCGTTGGTAGCATATATGGAGCGCGACCAGTGTAGTATCTACATACTAGTCCGAGCCTCGATTATAACTGCGGTATGTAATACCAACCAACTTAACCACAGCCATTGAGTACTACCCACGTTTTCACTTTTCAGGACATCTGGTCAACACAGCATCATCGACACTGTGCATCGGAAGGGGTTACTTACTACACGCACCGTCGCGACATCACCACGATGGTACTGTATTATGGCACAAGAATATCAATTATATCAATCAATCTCGTTTAAACACCGAGTCGTGTAATGTCCATCCATCCTGTGAAATATTTTGTCGACTTTCCATGGAGTGCATTCATCTCACCTTCGACTCCATCATCCTTTATCCATGATGTATGGGACTCAAAAAGAGAAAAATCTGACCGCTGAAAACGAACATATATTGAGTCTCTGGTCCGCGGTTGCTTTCCAGTAGGCTCAGCCTTTTCTATTCTGAACCGAAGGGCGCTGCGCAATCATATGGAGCGATCTAAAGAAGGATAAATCATGTTGCAACTGCCAGGCCACACAATTACATGATCACATTCTCAAAGTATCATAGAATGCAACCATGGTGACACTTCGTGGAGTGGAGCCGCCCATCGCGACTTATCAATGACAATCATGTCAAGAGTTTTCATACCGCGGGCCACAAATCGTAATCCCGCTCAGTACAGGCCGGTAATCTGTCCTCTGTCGCGACTCGATGCTTTCCCAACAAGACATGTGCAAAACAACATTTCACTCGGATAAGTATTTGAAATCGATGGATCGTGACAACGCATCGCTTACTATGTAGCGCCAGCCTCGAAAATTACGTACCCCCACCCGGCAGGCAGGCCGGCGAGGCCGTATAAGTACGAGCTTTTCATTTTGATCAGTCGCATCCGTTCCTTCCGCAAATCGCCCATGAGATTTCCTATTCAGTCACATATTCGCCACAGCAATTGTACGATTACACACTATCGGCGAATCGTGACGCATGCCAAATGTGTCTTCATAAGAAGTTCATACTCTAATTCAAGAACTGTCCAGGCTGGTCCGGTTTCATGGAGTTATTTTGGCGATGCAAGTGGGGTCTCGGTGGCGTGTTAAATTGGTGTACACAACCGACTGCGTCATCATGACGGAAGGGGATGGAGACTGTCCGAACTGTCGTGTCCGGATATACACTGTACAGCTGAATCTATCTTAAATAAAGCAGATGATATACATAGCATAAAGAAGCGTGCCTCGCCGCGGGAGGTGATGGCTCAAGAACAAGGAGATACTCAGCTGTCCGACGTTTCAGATATTCAGACAAAATTATCTTCATTCGCTGTGAAGATCATTATAATGTGATAAGTCGACATGTGCACATACGTGTGGATGCCACCAGAATATTACAATGTAATGCCATGTCACGTCACAAATGAGATCAGGCAACAGTCGGCCAGATGATACCCAGAGTGCCAAACTGACAGTACTACATATGCATGTCGCTCCAGGAAATGAAATGGGCATGAGAGGATAGAAAGCTGTAGTCGATCGCTGCTGTGCTGTGCCGTGGTATTGGGATCGCAAGGAGCATGTCTATGTTTTGCATTGGTAATAAGCCAGGCCTTTGATCCCAGGTCAGAAGGGAGCAAACTTCCTTCATTCCGAATTGGACAATGGCTGATCAATATCAAAACAATATCAAAACCAGTGTCAAAAGTACGGTCAAAGGGAGCAAACTGGCAGTGAATATGTAATGAATGATGGACGCATACATGATATGTAGCCACTCCTAAGTGAGGGAAACTTGGGAAAACGAAAATATCCAGGCGACTTGAAAGTCGAGGGTAAGCCAGGAATCGCGGACAGTTGACAGACAGCTTAGGAAGACCGCAGCTTAGGAACACCATGATACCCATCATCATTAATGCATCATTGATCGACCCCACTGCGGTCCATTCATGACTTTGTAGACTTAGTAGCAACAAACAGGGCATACGATGCGTGAGTGCAGATGGGGCATCTAACGGCCAGTGCTGTGATTCGCGGTAAAAATTGAGAGTGAGATGTCGGATCTTGATTATATTTTTACCACAATGATACAAACCTTCTTTGTTCTTAAGGCGATCTGAATTCTAAGGACCTGGGATCATGTTCGTCGATTCTCTTTGGGAATCCCGGACAAAACCCAGACTGTAGGTAAGGTTATCCATGGAATCTGAGACGTCGAGCCGGGAGAACGTCGAGCGGGCATCCACTGGGCACCCGTACAATCTTATGAACGCGGAATTATCAGTATTACGCGTACAAAACGGAATGCACGAATGCGTGTAGATTAGAATGGATGCCCTCCTTTTCTCCACATAGATGCATGAATAATCCGTCAGTTCATCCCAACAACAATACACGCGCGCTCTCGCACATTACTTCACAAACTCAGGGAAAATATCAGCAAAGAAAGCAACTTTGACTACAAAAACTGAAAAGAGAGGATAAGTGGTGGCTACATGCTCCAGAAATGTCTTGCCCGCCTATTTCCCATTCAATTTCATACAAACCCCTCGTACACGCCTCATGTCCTATGTCTTCCTCCACCCCGCGCAAGCACCCTCACCACACCCGGAGAAAACCACACATCACGCCTAATCGAGGCCGCCAGCTGCCTTCTCGGCCTCGACGTCAAAATTTTCTACCAGGTCAGGGACGTCGTCGTCGTCGTCCTCAACGGCACCGCCCGCGGATGGCCGCTGCTGCTGGATGGCCTGGTAAGATTCCGCGAGCTTCCTTAGTGACGCAAGGGAGTCTGGGCCCAACTGGTTGAGGATGCCGGGCACAAGCTCAGTGAGCTCCTTCACCTGACCCGTGCCGTAGATCGCGAACGTGTTGGCCGAGACAGCGGCATGCACTGTCAGAAAAAAAATTACGAGAAGGAAAAGAAGATCAGGGCCGTCTAGCGTATGGAAATAAGGGTGGTTGGCTCACCCTTCGGAGCGGTGAAATGAAGCACATTTCCATCCTCTTTGAACATGTTGACCTCCTCTACGCCAGGAATGGGCTGCACATTGAGTTTTTTAAGAGCACCTTGGAGCTTTTTGTCGTCCTGTGCGGCCGAGGGCTTTGCTTTTCGTACAATTTTTCGGCGCACAGTTCCCTTACCACCTGAGATATCCACGTGAGGTTTTGTCGACAGACTTTACGAGAAAACTGACCAATCCTGTTGGCAGCAGCGGCGGCCTGGAGTTTTGCCAATTTAGCGGGGTCCATGGTGGTTTTGGTTTTGTGGATCGGCCGGCTGGAGTGCTAGAAGGCCCTTGAGGGTGCGGGTGAAAAGTCGAATAAGGTTTGAGCCAAATAAGCACACACAATAGTTCCTCAGCCACAGTCGCTTACGGATCCTTAGGAGGATCCAATCATCAGACTCCAATCAGACTCTTCAGAATCCATGGCTGCTCAATATCATATCCGGCCTGCTGAGCCAAAAGATGTGGTGAGAAGCGTTTGGAAGCAGGCATTTCCATCAACTCACTCATATAGCCAGTCCTCCTTGAATTGATCATTGGCCTTGTATGTTAATTATCGTCGAATTCAAGCTGTCAGCAACCTGATCCCGTTTGGATACATGATCATAAGGCAGAATACGAGAAGGCACGCGATTCTGTCAAAGCTACCCCAGAAATTGTATGTAAATTCTTTGCATCGTGCTCAAAGTACACATAACATTTGTACAGCTTCACAAGAATCTCTTTGAAACCCCATACGCACACGCACTGATCGCATTCTCCGGACCCGCGGGAGTCCCCGGCGGCAAAGCTATTGGTCTCGCTATCTATTTCTTCAACTTCTCAACCTGGACCGGTAGGCCAGGACTATACGTACGTCTCTTCGACGCCCTGTAACCGTTCCATCTATTTGACTTGACCCCCGAAGCTTGAAGACCTTTACGTGAAGTCGGAACATAGATCTAAAGGAATTGGCAAGGCGTTCTTTATCGAGCTTAGAAAGGCTGCTCAAGCCAAGGCAAGTAACCTTCATGCCGGTATCATTGTTACGTCGTAACCAGAAGTTACCGGCTGGTGGGATAAGAGTTTCGTGACTAAAGCTTACTTTACCTCCTTCGACAGGATTGCGCAAGGCTTGACTGGAGCGTACTCAAGGTTCGTAATGTTGATACCTCGAAAGTTGTGGAGACTAAATCACGTCTTCATCCGTACAGTGGAACAAACCATCAATTGACTTTTATGAGAAAACTTTGAAAGCAACAATGATGTCTGAGTGGGTGGGCATGAGGCTCGGGGAAGACGGCATTGAGGATTTGAAGAGACTTGCTCCCGAATCATAAGACTTGTGTACAATGTTTTGCTGCGGCAGAGCCGAAGTTCGGAAGGAATGGTCTCTAAGTTTCCAGAGTGCGAAAGAAGTGGAACACTTCGATCGTAATGCTAAACACCGTCATAACTGGCACCCCCTGCCTATTGATCGCCACAACCGCAGATTTAAAAAGATGCATAAGTTGTATGTCCTCGCAAGCGAGATGAGCGTACACACCTTGCGTAGTTTGACAACAATGGGATCCTCGTTGAGGTCGTCTTTCACTTCCGCCGCGACCTCTATTGAATATACCCGCAGAACTTTCTTGACGTCGGCGGCCTGGACGGAGATCTGGGAGATGTGGATCACGATAGGAACTCCATCAGCTCCAGGGAAGAGGGCGGGCGCACCTTTGCTTTCCTCATGACCTTACAATTCGGGCCTATCCATACCTGTTGACGTGGGTCAGGGCGAAGAGTATATCATACAAAGAAACAGGAACAGTCACCACGAGTATGAACTTTTCACGTGTGGACTCCTTGTCATTTGAATAGGTAACACGCGCATAGGCGTAAGACGCCTTTGTGTCATCGAGGACTTCGCGTAGCTCTGCGACACCACCTGTACCCGTTTGGGTGACCTGAAGCTTGTCGGAACGGTCAGAGATGTAATCCAGGAGTAGCCAGTTGGTGTCAGACTTGTCGGAACGGACATCCTGGTAAGCTATAGTTGATATGATTGTCAGAATTGTTTATAGAGCGCACGAGCAAGAGTAGTATATCAGACGGGAAATGTCTCCCATGACAGTATGTACAACGAAACGGAAGCAAATTCAGATTGTCTACAAACCTTCGTCGATCTTGGGGTCAGAAAGGTCGGCCATGGCTCACAAAGCTGGCTCGCGTGTCTCTACTCGATGACAAGAAAAGGAATACTTATTAGGACAGATAGCAGATGCGGGCTGCATTCAAGGCAGATCACGGCTTCTACCGATCACATATTCAGTTATGCCCATTTAGGTAACTACAAAATTTCTCTCTGACGCTCATGTCCCTCAGCTTCCGCAAATTCGTCCTCTGTTGTCCCCGCGCCACCCTAGTTCGCTCCTATTCCGTAGCAATCTCTCACGAGTCCCGGAAGAAATGGAGCCTTGAGGGTTTACCCACGCCCCGCTCCATCCTCGATGACCACGATACTCCCGTCGACCTTTCAGAGGACGACGACGCCGTGAATGGCGTGCGCCCCAATACCCCACCTCTACATCTCCGCCAACCACCCAAGAAGCCTACTCCACATGAGCACAAAGCTCACAGAGAAGTCATTAAGAAGAACTTTCCCGCCGGCTGGAACCCACCGCACAAGGTCTCACGGGAAGCAATGGAGGGTATTCGCCAGATGCATCGCCTGGACCCCGAGAAGTTCAACACGCCCATGCTCGCGGAGAAGTTCAAGATTAGCCCGGAGGCCGTACGCCGGATTCTGAAGAGTAGATGGGAACCATCTAGGGAGAAGAGGCTGAAGCTTGCGGAGCGGGAAAGAACAAAGAAAATGGAGTACTTCTCGCTGAAGAGAGTAACAGAGAGGATGGAAGCCCGTGCGGTGAGAGAGAGTGCTAATGTTGGCACCGACCGCGACAGGTTACAGTTTGAGTAGACGAGGACTTCTTCCGCGCTCGGGGAAGATCACCTCGTGGTGGCGACGATGATTCGTTCACGTCTGAATATTTTATACCCTTTTCCTAATTCCCCATTTAATGACATTTTAATGTTCACGAGGCCGAGTCGGTACCGGCCGTGTATCAAGAATTGTACAAGACAAACGTGCAGATTTGTGGCAAGAAAGAGTGACTACAAGTGTATGTATATACATTAAAAATATATACTTGAGATCTCCAGGACTCTTCTAGGTTAGTATTACATGGCCTTTGAAAACTACGATCTGTAATCAAAGGTTTCAAAAAATGAAAGTCATCAATGAATGGGAAGGAAGAACGAAGGTGCGCAACGGTCAAGATCATGCATAAATAATATGTTAATCGCCAAGTGGATGGCCTCCAGATCATAATCAATCACAGGGAAACATCAGTCCGTTCATAGCTCACATAGCCAGTCTGATCTGGAGACGGCCTGCACAAAAGGATGTCGTTCCAGTTAGGAGCGGGATTCGTTTTACGACCATGCTTGTCGAGGACCGTGTGGCGGAAGCCCAGCAGAAACATTGCCGTGATGAGTTTGAGCTCCACCTTGGCGAGTCTCGTTCCCAGGCACAAGGTCTTGCCTGCGTGAAACGGCGCACGATCAGTATCATTATTGCCAACGTAAAGTTCGTCCACCCCCAGGGACACGAATGACACGTTAAAGAAATAAACGTACCTCCACCCCATCCAACGTATGCGAAGGGCACATGCTTAACGTCGTCCCTGCTAGGGTCGAACTTCCATGGATCGGGGTAGAGCGCTGGATCGAGGTGCACGTCGCTGAAAGGGTAGATGACGTAGGCCCCGGTAGGAACAAGTTTACCATCGATATATAGTGGTGGGCCGAGATTACGCCTCATGGCTGTGTGAGGTTGTGCCACCCGAGTCGTTTCTTTGATTATCGCATCGAGCACAGGGGTCTCTGACTCCCATACGTCAAGGGGGATCGTGGCGAGGCGGGAGGAAAGCGAGTCGGAGGACAAAGTTTGGGTATTAGCGAGGAGGGATTCGACTTCTGAGGCGGCCTTTTTCCGCCATTCGAGGTGGCACCCAAGGAAGATGATAAGCCAAGAAGCAGTCGTCCCTGTTGCTCGCGCACCGGCGATCAAGAGCCCCATGATAAACTGTAGAAAACGAATGGGTCAGGGTTCCGATGAAGGACAAGTAAAGCATAATAAAGTGATAAACTTACTCCGACCACAACGAGCTTTTCATCCCCGCAGTCGAGGAGCATTTGTAAGGTGTCATTGCGTGAGATGCCACTCTTTTCCCGTTCCTGGATAGCCTCAGTGACGATATCGTATATTCTCTTGGTAGCCCAGAGTTTCTTCATCATAGCAGGGGCTGGTAACCACGGAAGGAGAACGGTGGCCGGGGTAGTACTGTGATCGAGGGTGTCGTATAATTGTTTAAGCCGTGCCACCGTGACCCGGTCGTTTGCTATCTCAGCGCACGACAGGCTCCGCAGAGTAGTATGGAATAGAAGCTGGTCCAAAAGGTAACAGAATGTTAACGGACTATTGGATAGAAGACAAGTAGATTAAGACCTACAGAGTATATGCTTTCGAACGGGTCGAATGTTCCGGTCGTTCCCCAGCTTTCCATTATCCGCCGAGAATCATCCAGGATTGGTGGGATCACTATTTCAAAGAGAACATTATGGTGTACAAATGAGGGAATAAGCATCTAACGCACGCTCATTCAGAGATGCTGAATGCTGAACTTGCGCTAGGCGTTTGTGGATCATAGCTATTCGTCGGGGCTCCAGATTCGAAGTTACTCCTCGGACCATTGGGATCTGGACAAAGTTAAAGGCGAGGACAACATCAGACTATAGACTCGACCCACTGCCCCCGATAGTATTTTGAAGCCTTCTGTTAGGTCAAGACCTTTTGCGGTAAAGAACGCTTGACGCGCACTTTCACCTGACACAATTATCACAGTATTCTATTCAGGATGTTTAGGTAGTGAATGAATGCATTAAAATATGAGGAACCTACGCATAAGAGTTGGAACTGAAAGGCAGAATGTCCTGTCGCCTGGAAGCCCCAGTTCAGGAAGTCATAGCGTCTCCGAAAGAATGGTAAGATAGCAAAGATTGAGAAACAAGGGAGCGATGGAGGTGAATCGGCCTCGTCAGCCTGGAGCGTGGATATAATGAGGACTATGAGTAGGAATATTACGACACCAAAGGTGAATTGAGTGGCGAAACCCGCGGAGAGAAACGCATTGGCAGCGGCTTGGAGGCCAATTGAATAGGGCATAGCAAGAGGGCAATCTGGGAGCACAGAGGGAGATGCGCTCAAGCCAAACAGGGAAAGGGTCTTTTGAAGTGGGTATGAGGTTTACTGGACATGCAATGCAACGCACCTTTATACCAGGAGAACAACCCGCAGCCGCGAAAATCTGAATCTATAGATTTGCCCCTTTAGCCGGGGAATAAAATTGTATAGCTCATTTCAATGTAACCAATGCGGAAGCAGAAGAGATCGGGACAAGGGTCCATAACCTTTCTCAGATCTGAGTTGTGAGTTGTGGCAGTTTGAGGTGATCCAAATGTAAGGTATGGCCGGCACCGAAAAGGTATCGCCGTCACGGAGGAATCCGACCTGCCGGAAGCACGTACTATCACACGTGGAAAACCGCCTCCCTCGATCGAATTACACATCGTTCAAACAGAGCATATTTCTGTTTCAAGCAACAATTTATAACCACCGATTCTGTCCGGGATTACTTACTACTTGACAAGCGGTTCGTGGATACTTACTAGGGTTCTGATAACGGATCGGCTGTAACCCAATCATCACCATTCTTCAGCGGTAATTGGGATTCGCGCTTGTTGTGATCATAAGTAGATTGTCTGGATGGACTCGGCATCTCGGGCTACAACTTGATTCTCATGTCCGCGACACGGTGATACCCTGTCAAGTGAGATTATATCCTGACAGAACCCTCAGTAATGTTTCAACCCAAAAGGTCACCGCGAGGGGCATCATGCGCCAACGGTTCCGAGAATCCCACGTTGGCTTGGGAAAATATATTTGTAGATTGGGGATCCACGAGAAAACAAGGATTTGCAAGTCGGATTCTATTGGAAATCCTTAGCTAGGAAACATATCCAGAACCGCTTAGATGTTCCTTTCGCGCCATGCACTGATTAGAACTAGGTAGACAGTTGAACAACAGATTTCGATAAGACGGCACAGATATCTTGAGCTCCGCCGGCCGTTAATCATGAGGATGGCGACGGAGGATTGAGGAAGGACTGTTTTAGCGGCTCAACATAGGGGAAGCGATGATAACCGATGTTCAAGGGCTTTCAAAGCCCCATTATAATGTGCCAATGCCGCCAGGACAACGAAAAAGTGAAAAAGTTGATGCGACGCAAGAAAATAGTCGAATTGACCTGGTGCCAGACGCTCTGGAATGCGATTTGCACTGTAGGAAAGTTAAATTTAGTATTCCATTCTTGATCGGACGGAAACAAGAAAGATGCAACGAGTTAAGAATAAAGGCAACATACTAAAGCAATGCGCCAATGATGTAAAGGCAGCCTGAGGCAAGTAGCCACCCAAAACCCATATCTACCAAGGGTCGAACAGACCCATGCGTAAAAAGTAAGTGGGTCACTGGGATGACCGCGGACGTCCCCAAGCCTATGAAGACCGTTGTTCGAGCTCCTCGGTAAGTCGGCTTACTATAATCTGGGTGAAGAACTATATATGCAGTACCTGGATAAGGGCAACAGTAAGCCAGAGCGAGCAAGACCAGCTCCTCGATGATGGTATTCACTTACCGAAACCAATCATTGTAATGGACAACATATAAAACAGTCGAAGGAAAGACTCGCAATGAAATCCATAATAAAGAGAAGGATAAAAAGACCCGACGATCAGGATGACTATTCCGGAATAATCAAACGCATGACACGAAGAAGAGACCTGCGAGTAAACGTGAATTTTAACTCAGAGAGCAGTGTTGGGTTACACGAGTTGGGCTTACCTTCTCGGAGTGGCAAGTCACTGTGTGGTAGAGAGCACTCGCTGACAAACAAAACACTGCGGAGCACAGAAAAGCGGAGAATATGATCGTGTCCGACCAAGTCGATCCTGGAAGATGACGGGTATTGAAGTCCAGCAAGAGATAAATAAATAATATGGCACCCCAGAGATGGCTGTGGATATTAACTACAGCGAGTCAGGAGTGGGTTGAAGAACCGTCACACGAAGTAAGGCACGGACTTGTTTCGTTGTGTAAGTCTTTTGAAAAGGTCAGATTGAGATATTGTCACTAGTAGGATTTGATTGAAATAGAAACCAACATGCATACACAGACTGGAAGCATCCAGACCACGAATACTGGGCCCTGTCTGAATCTAAGACACAATCAAAAGACGGGGATCACTCTCTTACCGTCTGTATCCCGTCAAGATGTATTCGTTATCTTTCTGCCATGTTGGAAGTTCTCCCCAAGCCACCGTCGGCGATGTCCGTGCCTTCCTCAGAATAGAGGTATTCTTTGCTAGATCACGACGGTGAGCCAAATCTAACATGGACAAAGTAGTATAGAGCTCCGTGAAATATTAGAAACGCAAGGAAGGATATATCTTCTTGAGAAGAAGATGAGTTTGCAATCATGACTGTTGCTGCCATTCCACGTGATTGCTTGCAATCAAGTTCACTGTTCAGTTGTTCACGTCATCCGACTTCGAGGACGGACAAACGGACACACCAATAGCCTACTTAACACACTTGGAATTCTAAGGGACGAGGCAGACTCACTTGACAAACTCAAGGGTCTGTAGAAACCACGACCTCGAAGAAGTTTTCCAAGTTTCAAACCTCTTCTGTTTCTTCGTCGGGTCGGCATGGCCACTAAATTGAACATAGAAGGAGCCTTGCTCTTTGAGCAGCCATTTGCTCGCGTACGTTCATGACATACCATTATCAAGCTGGTGCGGTCCGCCTAAGTGTCTGTCATCAGGTTCCTTATGAAAATTACCGAAAGGTCTTTCGTACTTCGCAGAAGAACGTCGAACGGGATCTGGGGTCTGTTCAAAGCAGTTCCGCAGAGCTTGTGAAAAGTGGAGCGAAGGGAACCCTTGGTAGGGAAGAAGCTCTGAGCTATATTGATAACATGATTGGGAAGGTGGAAAGCCTGAAACGCAAGGTGTGTACTGCCGCACAACTTCCGAATCGAGGCTCATGCCTTGGCGGATAGCTCTCTGATCTTCAAGAAACGGCAGGAAGGCCAACTCAAGACGTCATGCGAGAGCGTATACACCACCTCACGTCGCTTGAAGCTATAGCTGCCACAGGTGGATCTGAATATGGCAGATGGGCCGACACACGACTGGATCGATGGCTTGTGGACTGGTGTCTTAGGTCGGGAATGGAGAAGACTGCGAGAAGAATTGCAGAGGAGAAAAACATCGAGGTACGTTGAAAAACAGTATTTGGTATTTTTCGACATATGCCCCACACGACCACATCTCACATCACCTTCCCAGACTCTCGTAGACATCGATCTCTTCATGGACATCCGGCGGATTGAAGATGCTCTTCTAAATCATAGCTGTACAGAAGCCTTAACATGGTGTAACGAGAATAAGGTTGCGCTTCGAAAGATAAAGGTACGATTTATCTATCAGCGAGCGATCTTTTCTCGAATAGCAGTGATGGAATATTTGTCGTAGAGTCCGCTGGAATTCGACTTACGTCTGCAGGAATTCATAGAGTTATCGAGGACCAGGAAATCTCAAGAAGCAATTGCGTACGCCAAGAAACATCTGGTCGCCTGGCAAGAAATACACCTACAACAGATTCGCACTGCCTTCGCACTATTGGCATTCCCTTCCAATACCACTTGTACGCCATACAAAGTCCGTGTGCACGTCTATCATAGCGACCAAGTGTTGACATTGTCATCATAGCGGCTTTACGATCCTTCTCGGTGGCATAGCCTCATCCGCACGTTCCGAACGGCAATTTACTCTCTCAATACTCTTCCCACGGAGCCACTGCTCCATCTAGGTTTGTACGCTGGGTTAGCGTCACTGAAATTACCAGCCTGCTATGACTTGTCCACTAAAAATGTGGATTGTCCTGTTTGCGACGGAGAGACTGGTTCTGGTACGCAGGGACTAGGATTAGGCCGGCTCGCGCAGGAAGTCCCTTTTAGTCATCATGCAAACTCTACAATTGTCTGCCGCATAAGTGGTAAAATCATGGATGAAGATAATCCACCGATGGCTTTTCCAAATGGATACGTATATTCGAGAGAAGTATGTTGCGATTGTATCCGTTCTTGAATGTCTTCTGATGTTTATCTCACCGCAGGCCCTCGAAGAGATGGCGGGAAAGAATGACGGACGGGTTACTTGCCCCCGATCTGGAAAAATCTGTCAGATGTCTGCACTTAAAAAGGTTTTTATCTCGTAGGGTAAGTATTGTGATGTAAGAGGATGATGTATAATAATATTGTGTATCAATGCGAATGCCACCTAATCATAAACGACAAAAGAATACGGGTAGTGAGCAACCAATGAATAGGACTCTTTTCAAGTAACACTGCAGAACCCATCTCTGCAGTTACCGCGAACTGCTCAAACCGCAAATCTCGAAAGAGGATTCATGCAAGTACAAGTGCTGTTGGCAGCGCCACTAAACATGATGTTTGGACAAGGTCAGCAAGTGTTGAAAATGGGTAAGAATCTTATGACTCACCGCAGTGACCCAAGTGACACCAGGATGGCAGCTCACATAGGTGGTAACAACAGACAGGGATTAGTATGTAGTGTGCTAAACGGCGGGTAGCATCATGATATGTAAAGCTATAACCAACTGGTGATAGGGGGGAAGATACCGATAAACATCAGAGATGTGTGCGACACATAAGTACTGTCATTTTTGCCATGAAAAGTGACAAAACAAAAGATATGGACTATCCATCAAAATATGCCCACTAACCGGATTGAACGATTGACCTCACCATTACCCTATAATACGAGTGGCGCGCTCTACTACTGAGCTAAGCGGGCATTTGCTTTGGAATAATAATCATCTACAGAGATGACAGTACCGTGTCAAGAATGTTATGGTGGGCTTAATGAAGATTTACTCATTTTGCAGACAGGAAGATTGTTGCCTCTTTAGTTCTCTGACAAGCGAGTTTTTTTTCCAGCAGCACTGTGTCTCTGGTTGCACGAGCTAGTCGGATATATTGTCAAGATTTGTTGATCTGGTGTTTCCAATATTGATTTTTGTACTAGAATATATACAAGTGAGAAAACAGAAGTGGGGAATCATATTGCTGACCCACTTGGGTATAGGAGCAAGTTCTCTTGTGGCTCAATTTTTTGGCATCAGCTGACAGAGGTAGGAGGCCACCAGGCATAATAGGACTAGGACTAGGACAACCCAAGTTGATTGGATGGAAGAAGATGTCAATGGGTTGATGCATCTTTGAAGCTCTGGCATGTTAGGGACATAGATGCAACCCAGGAAAGTGAGCAGGTCATTCTGCACATCCCATTCATCCATATGCACCAACTTCACCCCACTCTTTTGATTGGCATGCAAGGCCATGGCCGCCTTTGCCACAACATCTTCCTGGGTGCCTTCTTGGTTCCCCCATCAGATGTCCCTAAGGATGTTTGCCTCATCTCCTTGGACAGCCACCCCTTCAAATGGCAAACAGCTCAGGTTTCAGGAGGACAATGTTGTCATTGTTGTCAGCCCCTGTACCATGATCTGCATGCCATGACAGCATGTCCAGCTTGCTCATACTCCATCCAGGTTTGTGGTGCAGCAAGAAGTCAAAGTTGGCTAAATACAAGGACCATCTGGCTTGCTAGTGGTTGAGTTTCTTGGCTGTCCAGAGGTACTGAAGGTTTTTGTGGTCTGTCCAAACTTCAAACTTGTGCTGTGCACCCTCAAGGAAGTGTTGCCATTCTTCAAAGGATCAAATGATGGAAAGCATTTCCTTGTTATAGATCTCATAGTCTTGCTCAACGGCATTTAGGCTCTTTGAGTAGAATGCTACGGGATGCCCACAAAGAACGACACAAGCTTGCTCCCAAGGCATACTATGAAAGGACCATGGATGCCTGTCAAGAGAAAGCCCGCCTTGCACCAGCAGCATACAAACGTTTCACATTCCCTTGTCAAGAAATCACTGCTGTTGTTTAGTTAACTTGGTCAGTGTGCATGCTCGCAAGTGTAAGGGCAACCTCTGGAGGCTGTGGCTCAATCACACAACTGGCAAAGGGAGATCCAAAGTCTGTTGAGTACTGTACAGATACATACATGCATAACTACACACCTGGCAGAGGGAGATCCAAAGAGAACAAGT
>JAGGAS010037717.1:0-15220 GCA_017657355.1 Termitomyces sp. K1Ac | reverse complement strand
ATGGATGGTAGATGACAAGGGTTGTCCGGTTACACTGGTTGCCGGTCAGCGGTGATGGGATTTTGGATGTGTATCATGGTAAGAACTAAGTTCCGTAAAGAGTTTTTTTTTTCTGGAAAAGTGCCTGGTCATGACATGGTGACTTGAAGCCGGTCCATGATATAGAACTTGTTTGGAAGTGCCTACCCATGTCAGGCTATAACTATTTGTGAACCCCTTGAACCCCATCAACCCCATCAACCCATGTCACATAACGTGACAAAGTAAATAAGTCCTAATTACACCTCTGGTAAGTACGACATACGGCGTTCCGCGTAGTACGTCGAATGTACCATTATCATGTCATACTTCCCTGGGACATGTACACCATACATCGAATATCACACCGTCATTCATAATCAAACTCTAAAACAATGTTCAAGCATCTAAAATCTGGTCCCATTACCTTGCAATAATCAGCGCGCGATGAATGACTTTGCAAACGATTATGCTTATATATCAACTCAGTGGTTGCTGCGTCTTGTCCATGGCCGAGGGCATCAAGTTAAACAACTTTTCAGGGTGACGAGGCTTGGTACAACAACTCATCATTATGTTGCTATCTTGCCAGACAATCAGTATATTTGTGACTGTATTATGGGTCTCGTGTGTTGTACCAGTCACGAAGTCTTGGTTTACAGTTTCAGATTGGACTTGTACGCCCACGGTATGGATCCATCTTGAATAAAACCTTCCGATTAACTGACAATTGTTGATTTACAGCTGGTATCAGCAGCCATTTCTCAATGTCTCATTCATTCCTTCTGTTTCAATCGAGGACTCAACCCACATTCCATCACGCGCATGGCTGAGCGACCCTGCAAACCATCCCATCTCAAATCCTCTTGATATTCCAAGGGTCCGAGCTACTGATACTCTGCCCAGCCGAGTGATCTTCCATGAAACCACCTCGGCTGTGCGCAGCCTCACAAATAATGTCCGCACAGATGAAGACCTTCAAGTATTGATGGGCCAGCTAAATAATCTAAGGTAGGCTGTATAATTAATTGCACGACTTGCTTGAACTGACACTATATCATTAGGCGTGATCGAGACGAGGAGCTTCGAGGTACCCAGCTACAAGAGCCACCAATTCTCAATCCGAAGGGGCGCCCTCGCAGCCAGCGTCTGACAGGTGCAGGAGAGGGACGGCCACAGGGTGGTGGAGGTCGATACGTTGCTGGTGTTACAAAGCGCAGTGGCATGTCCAACCGAGCCTGTGGGGAATGCCGAGAGCAAGGGCACGATCGTCGTAATTGTCCTAAGCTCCGCTCCTAGAGTCTTGACCGTATACCAAGGAAATAATATATAATTATGGTTTGAAACAATGATACAGAATACTAGTTAGCCCACAACTCGTCTGCTTATCCTACCGTCTGCTCGATGTCACCCCAGTGTGACATGGGTTGATAGGGTTCACGGGGTTCATGGGGTTCACAAATAGTTTTACCCCCCATGTCAGGACATGGTGACTTGAAGCCGGTCCATAACATAAGACTTGGTGACATTTCAAGGGAGAAGTGAGACGCCATCGCAGCGTGTGTCAATCAACATCACTCCATACGACGTGCGGACCATGTTCCCTATGAAGAATGGTGCATAGATATTCCTGATGACTCAGGCTCCATTTGCATGAACGAAAGTTCCACTTTGAAAGAGTCCTGTCAATATGTCAAATTCTGTGTGATTCTAGTGGCAGTCATTGATGGTCTACCAACCCCGCCACGGCATTTGGAAATGTGCGAGGGTCAGCGTTGAAGCCTACGGGCCGCAGTGTTCCCTGAGGCGTTCGAGTGCTGAGTGGATGGCGTTTGTGGTGCTTGTGAATTGGTACATGGATGAATGATATCCCCAGCTGTCCACGTCGTCGTTGCTCGTTACGAGAAAGAAGTCCAACTAGCTTAGTTCAGTCAACTATATCCACTTGTAGATATAGTCGGAGCAATTAAACGTTCTTCGTCTTCGGAGATCCTACCAAAACGGAAAAATGAAATCGACCCGAGATCCAGAATGTGTCCGGCAACCAAGCTGATCTCCGTTGGATTCCTGATGCAGCCTACCGTGCTTTCATCGCTGTCAACTCCTTTGTACTCGCCGTCGTCGTCGGCCACGACGTTCTCCTGCATATCCAGCTCACATAGAGCCTGCGGAGGACATGCACCTCGTATACCGCCCAACGTCCCCCAATGTCTCTGTCAATACAATCCTTACTGACCAACCATTAACTCGTTCGCCTACAAGGCCGAAGGCACATACACCGACGACCGCGCCCATGCTCTCGCCTTCGACGCCCGGTAGTAGTCTTTCTGTGAATGGAATCCAGAGCATTGCCCCTTGGGATGAGCCGGTGCGTGTTCCTTTCATGTGGGGGTGGGGACAAGAAGCTGATCGAGGGAATTCGTGTAATCAGCCTACACCCCCACCAAAACACTCTCGTGGGTTCGGCTTCGCTTCCAAAACGTCCTTCTCGACGTTCAGCACCCTCCGTGCGGGGTCCTCGTCGACGTTGCCACGACCGCGTACATCTGATTCGCACAGTACACTCAGCACATCGGAGGGGCAGAGCCAGCTTCGGTTGTCAGCCGACGACGATTCAACGAGAGACAGATTCGGTAGCAACTCGTCAACGGTGCTGGAAACACCTTCTGTGCGCAAATCCAAGTCATCCTTATTTCAGAGGCTACGGAGTCGATCCCAGAGCCGGCTGCGCGCAAACTCAAACGACGGCGAACACCCTTCCCTGAAGAAACCACCTCCAATACCAGATGCATATGTCAACAGGGCTATCTTTCCAATACCTTCCCCGCAGGAAACCCAAAATAATAGAAAAGATAAAGGTAAAACGCAGAAGAAGAAGTCATCCGATGCCCGTCCACCTTCGCCTCCACCCAAACCCAAGCCGGACCAATACGACGAGGACGTGTTGCGTAACATTGATTTGACGAAGTTTAGCGTCGACGATCTCATAAAGGACGGGATCATTGGTGCCGGCGGACAGCCTGCGCCGCGGCTCGACTCGAGCCAAGAACTTAGTTCGCCTAGCAGCGGCTTTGATTCTTCGAGTATCGACTATCCCATCTTCCTCTCCAGCGATTTTCGGAACCCATTCCACCCTACGTCCCGCGCAGACAAACGGAATGGAATATACCAGAGGTGGAGTCGGATCTCACCGAAAGATCGAGGGGTTCCTGCGTCTCCTGCCGACATGTCGTGGACCGCACCGGAGAGTTGGGGAGTCGGGAACAACGATGTGGACGCAGAGTATGAGAGTTCGGTGGACGAGGATTATGGGACGGTGGATCCTGCTATGAAGGCCGCTGGTGCCGAAGGACCGATGATTTTTACTGTCCCGAAAATTGAGACGGTCGATGACTTGGAGCCTGTCTATCTGAACGCTACTGTCCCGCCGATACCTACGAAACGCAGGACGAAAGGCCACAGACGAGTAATGTATACCGTGCGCATATACAAGGACGATGACTCTTTCCATGAGGCGACGATGCCGCTCACGACGACCGTGGCCGAGTTGACGCCGTTGCTCAACGATAAGCTGTTCATTCCCAAGCACGAGACGTATCGACTGTATGTGAGGGAACGAGGCAGGGAGCGGTTACTGGGTATGACGGAAAAACCAGCGAACCTCATCAAGAGGCGGCTAGAGCACCACGGATACGACGCGAATGATGGAATCATACTTCTTCGAGGCGACAGATTGTCCTTCCTCATTCGGTTCATCTATCGAAGTAGTCTCTTCACACCGGTGAGTAAACTAGTTGATACATCCGCTTTTCCATACTCAGTCTTTGCAGGATAAGCATGTGACAATCAACTCCTTTGACAATGTCGATCTCGAAAGCCGCGCTCTCGTTGCCATCCCCATTGCCGTACACAAAAACGCGGAAAAAGTCGTCTCTCTCAAGCTTTCCGGAAATCCCATGCTCGAGATTCCATTGGACTTCGTCCAATCATGTACATCCCTCCGTGACCTCCGTCTCTCCAACATGTCAATGAAAACCGTCCCTAAGAGCGTGCGGCATGTAGCTACGCTTCGCAAACTCGATCTATCTTCGAACCGTATCGGGAACCTCGAAGAGGCGTCGTTGGATCGGAATTCCTGTCTCGAGTACTTGTACCTGCAGAATAACAGGATCGAGAATCTACCGTGGTACTTTCCGCGTTTACGCTCCCTCACAGTCCTCAACATCTCCAACAACAAATTCCGCACCATCCCTCCCGTCGTATGCCAACTCGAGTCCCTAGCAGACCTCGACATCTCGTTCAATATAATTTCCGAGCTCCCTGAGGAAATCGGTAAACTCACCCAGCTTAAGCACCTGACCATAGTGGGGAACCAGATCTCCCAATTCCCGGATGAATGCTCCCAACTCGTCCACCTGCGCAAGCTCGATTGCAGACGAAACACTATAACAAATCTCTACGTCATGTCCATGCTCCCGCAACTCCATACCCTCTATGCAGACCACAACGCTGTACACGGGCTCGACCTCTCTCTTGGACCCTGCCTCAAAACCCTCGTCGCCTCACATAATGAAATAACCCAACTCTCACTCGTCCCTGGGCCTGTCACCCATACAACATATGCACTAACATCCCTCGACATCTCCCACGCCAAACTCTCCTCTTTAGACCGATTCGCACTGGGCCACTTATCCTCACTCAAACACCTCCGACTAGACGACAACTCCTTCCAAAGTATCCCCGAGACTCTAGGCGACCTCAGTGACCTAGAAACCTTCTCATGCTCCGATAACAGACTCAACGAGCTCCCCGCGAGTATTGGGAAGTTGCAAAAGCTGACAGATCTGGACGCGCATAATAATAGTCTGACACAGCTGCCGTTAGAGATGTGGAATTGCGCGAGGTTGGAGAGGATTAATGTTACATCCAACTTTCTGGGGATTTGGCACGACCTGCCAGTCTCTGACCCCGCTCCTTCCGAAAGCTCTGTGGAAGGTATAGGTCCCTCGTCGACGCTGAGCCTGCACGAAGAGGCGCAGAGGAAGTCGTCGACGGGTTCGTTGACCTCTACTTCCTCTTCGTCCTGCCCGCCTCTTGTCCACTCCCTTAAACGCCTCTACTTAGGCGAAAACCGACTCACTGATGACGCCCTCCACTCCATCATGTACCTACGCGAACTGCGTGTGCTTAACCTTTCCTTCAACGAGCTCCAGGATCTTCCCACACTATTTTTTCGGGGACTCGCGCAGCTCGAGGAGCTGTATCTCAGTGGGAATAAGATTGCAAGTATACCGACGGAAGATCTTCATAGGCTTGAAAGGTTGAAGACGCTTTATCTGAACGGGAATAGGCTTTATACGCTTCCGCAGGAGTTGCAGATGCTGAGAGCGCTGACGAGTTTGGATGTGGGGAGCAATCAGTTGAAGTATAATACCAATAATTTCGAGTTTGATTGGAATTGGTGCGTTTTTTCCTCATTTCGTTGAATCGTAATATGAAAGAAAGTTTTGCATACAGGAACTTCAATAAAACTCTGAAATACCTCAATCTCTCCGGTAACAAACGACTCCAGATCAAAATTGAGAAGCGACAGACCTATTACGGTCATGGTCCCCCCAAACACCCCAACGCCCCTTCCTCCAACTTGTCAAGCTTCACCGACCTCACCCAACTACGCGTCCTAGGTCTCATGGACGTCACCCTCCCCACCGTGCGTAACGGTACCGCCGACACCCCCGAAGAAATGGATGACCGGCGCGTCCGCACTTCCGCATCAACAATCCTCAAGATGTCTTATGGCATCGCTGACGCTTTGGGGAAGAACGATACACTTAATATGCTCGATCTGGTGCAGGAGATCAAGCCTGAGACGTTGGACGTCGGGGCGGTGTTTGCCATGTTTGGGAGGAGCCAATCGCCGAGGCCTGGGTATCCCGGTGCCAACGCGAATCGGCTTGCAAAGTACCTACGCGATCGGTTCGTTGGGAACTTTGTGCATGAGTTGGATAATATGGAGAAGAATGGGGACAACGTGCCCCATGCGTTGCGCCGCTCTTTTCTCGAGATGAACCGAACCTTGATTCAGGCGTTGAGAAGACCACTCAGGGATCCCAGGAAGAATTCGATTGGGACAATAGATAAGGATGTCAGGTTCAACCCGCCGGTCGACTCAGCGACGATGGAGAGTGGCGCCGCGGGGATTGTGGTGTATTTTCAAGAGAAGGGGTCTACGCGGACGATGTATGTCGCAAATGTGGGGGACTCGTTGGCGGTTGTGTCAAACCAGGGCGTGGCACAGCTCGTTGCGCACCGACATGATCCGTTTGATCGTTCAGAGACAGCGAGGATTCGGACGGCGGAGGGGTGGGTCAGCCCATCGGGTCTGGTGAATGGAATGGTGGACGTTTCGAGGTCTTTTGGGTTCTATCAGTGCATGCCCGCGGTCAATGCACGCCCGTACGTGGTCACGTACCCGCTCACGTCCAAAGACGAATTCGTGATCATAGCTGATCGAAGTCTTTGGGACTTTGTATCTTTCCAGACTGCGGTGGATATCGCGCGGACAGAGAGGGGCGATCCGATGATTGCTGCACAAAAGTTGAGGGATTTTGCGATCAGTTATGGGGCGGAGGGGAGTACGATGATTATGGTTATTGGGCTCGCGGAGGCGCCGGAGATTGAGGGCCCGAAGAGGAAACCGCAGATTTTGGATCGCCAACTTGCTCGGCTTGAAGGGGAAGTTCCGGCTCCGGTTGGGCATATCGCACTTGTGTTCAGCGATATCAGGAACTCGACGCATCTTTGGGAAGTCAATCCGGGCATGGCGACGGCGCACAAAGCCCACAATGTTTTGTTGAGGCGATTATTGAGGTTTTGTGGGGGGTACGAGGTTAAGACTGAAGGCGATGCCTTCATGTGCGCGTTCCCTACTTCCCTTGCTGCCGTCTGGTGGTGTCTGCGCGTCCAATCTGAACTAATCGACGTTGCCTGGCCCTTAGAGATTCTCGAATGTGAAGATGGCAAACCTGTTCACGACACCAACGGGAACCTCATCGCTCGTGGCCTGAGCGTTCGTATGGGTATTCATTGCGGTTTTCCCAGCCCCGAGCCAGATCCCATCACACACCGAATGGATTATTTTGGATCCATGGTCAACCGCTCTGCTCGTATCTGTGCGAATGCTGCTGGTGGCGAGATCATGTGCAGCGCTGAAATCATCCGCGAAATCCAAGCTTCAATCTACGGCAAGACTGAGACCGAATATACCAAGTCCCAGCCCACACAGGCTATCGACGAAATCCGACAAATGGGCTTGGACATCGTCAATGTCGGCGAAGTCAAGCTCAAGGGTCTGGAAGTTCCAGAGAACATCTCCGTTCTATACCCCTGCCATCTAGCTGGGCGTCAGAACTGGGGTCCAGAAGGCATCACCGAGTCCGGTTCTCGAGTACCGTTCAGTGTTGAACAGATGCGAGAGCTTGGTCTTATCTGCTTACGTCTAGAGACCCTCACCACGTCTCGCATATTCAATACTATGCCAGAACGTAAGGGCAGCATACAAACCATTAGCCTTGAGAACGATATCTCAGAACGTCTGTCATCACTCAAGCTGTTCGGCGATCCCAATGTACTACTCCCCCCCATGAATGCGCAATCTACCGACTCCGACCTGATGGCCTTACTTGACTCGTTAGCGACGAGGGTTGTCAACGCCATCTCAATGCTTGAGAAAGAATACCCATACCAGCTTCAGCCTCAACCAATTCAACCTCACCCAACTCAACCTCAACCCACTCAACCTCGATCAACTCAAACTTCACCCTCATTGAACAAGGATAAGATTATTTCAGCATTGGAGCAACGCGGGGAGCTCGATGAACGGACGTTGGAGCATATCCTCTCAGTTTTGGATAGTATATAGTATTTTCTCCGTCATTTTCTCTCATACTCATTATCTATTGAATTTTTGTTGTGCTCGTACTTACATCCTCTTTTCCTTCACTGTGCACCTTAGATCACCATCTGTAACTTCAGTGTACTTATGTAGTTGTGAACACATACCGAAAACAGTGCCAAGGCCCAAAAACGGGTTAGTGTGTGAACATGAGTCAACGAAAATGTTGTTTACCATCTTTAGTTAACTGTTAACTGTGTCAGATGCCAATAGGGGTTCGTGTACAATGTGCAGTTAAGAATCCGAAGGACGCTTTTTAGCTGCGGCTGGTTCTGACATTCATGTTCTCCGGGCAAGTTCCGGCCACGACTTGGCCACGACATCATTGAAAGCGAGCATATATAGGACCGCCAAGTTCAACAGGCGGTACCGCTGGATGTGTGAGATACTTTAAGGATAAGAATCTGCTATTAGCCGAGTTGCAACGCAGCTGCTAGTTGAAGACGACGATGAGGATGAGTACCGTTCAGGCCGGCATCAGGGCCCAATGCCAAGGCCAGGTACAGTGTGACGTGACAGCTCACGGCTGAGCGGGCCTGGCTAGCCGTGGATTCCACGACATTCTTTTATCTCTTCATTTCCATCCACTTTTCTTCTTCCTCTCTCATCACCGCTTATTTACTCAAGCCCTGCACCGCTGGACGCGCCGCAGCTGGAAAATTCCCTTACATCCACGACTGGGACGTTCTCGGGGTCCATACCCCGCGTCTACAATACCCCGGATCCCTGTTTACTGCAGGGATGATACCAAGGGAATTCAAAGGAAAGGCACGTGCTATTGCGCAGATGGAAGGAAACGGAGGTGCAGAAGGCATCGTTTTGCCACTCCACGTCGTTGGTAGTATCACCGACATGTGCGTGATTGAAATTTCTTTTTCTATAGCTCTCGACTGATTGACCATTCGGACAGAGCCTATACGATCGAAGTCACCGCGGGCACTAATCAAAATTTGTTCCTCCAAGTCGACACTGGCTCCTCTGATCTCGTGAGTCTTCTCTAGTTCTATTTCGCGGCATGGGCGTCTCGTTAGACCATTTTTCACCCTGACTTCTGGGACATTCCCTTCCTTTGCCGATTTCTATCTTTCAACTTGCTTGAAACGCTTTCATTGGACTTTTCCTTTTTTCTGGCGCTAGATGAAAGCATCTGAGAGCCGTCATTGACCTTTCGAGAGCTGTAGTTTCTCTCCGACCGTTCGACATAATGAATGATCGTTCGACATGATGAATCTCTGCTTTGGCTGCATCCTTGAGGCTACCCTTGACATTCCGGTTGATCTACTCCGACCTTTCCAAAGCTAAATCATGTTTCCTTTAGTGGATTGTCTCTAAATCGTGTCCGTCATCGGCCTGTGGCCAAACGAGTGGCCACATATATGACCCCAGCGGCTCAAGACCGACTGGTCAAGACTTTAAAATCCAATACATACAAGGAACCGTCTCAGGGCCCATCGTATGGGATAAATTTGTCGTTGGTGGATATAGCTTGGATTCTCAGGCACTTGGTATGTTCGCATTCCATCCTACTCTTTTTCACTCTCACACTGACTCAGCTGCGGCCGACACTGTCATCGATGAACCTCTTGGACCCAACTTCAGTGGTATCCTCGGCCTCGCGCTCCCTCTCAACTCCATAATCGCACAGCTTATCCCACCCGTCACCTCCAACTCTCCCGATGGTGCCGCATGGGCATCGAATCTCTTCTCCATTACACCTGTATCCTCCGCACCATCCGCCCGATTCCTCTCCCTCCTCCTTTCCCGCCCTGGTTTCGATAATGGTGCCCCCGCCCAACTCGGCATTGGTCGACATCCGAGTTTCATCAGTGACCCATCCACCGTGGAATACAACAGTCTCGTAAGTGAGATGCAGGGGACGTTATTCTGGAAGGTCGACGTACGTGCAATTACAGTCTGGGTCGATGGGGAGGAACGACCAGTGCAGATTGGAGGTAGTAATACTGGCGGGTTCTTCCCCAGCGCGGTGTTGGACAGTGGGGTACCTCTTATTTTGACAACGCGTGCCTTGGCAAACGGGATTTATGGAGCCATCGGTATAGGGCCTGGAAGTGATGGAAACTGTATGTCATCTTTCTTTTCATCTCGAGTCTCAATCTAACACTCACGCAGACTACGTACCCTGTACGACACCTCTCAATTTAACGATAACCCTCGACGACCGAAGCCCTATCCCCTTGCACCCTCTCGATCTTACCAGTGATCCTCAAACTGACAATAGTGCCTCGTCCTGCATCGGTATAATCCAAGCCGCTGACTCCGTGCTCACACAACCCAACTCCCCTGCCGACATCATCCTCGGCGTCCCGTTCCTCCGAAACACATACACCGTCATGGCGTATGAGCCACCCGACGATTTTGGCATATCGTCTTCCTCCAACTCCACTGGGAACATCAAACCCCGTCTCGGGCTTCTTGGTATAACCGACCCCACCAAAGCCCTGGACGAGTTCCATTCTGTACGTGTGCTCAAGAAACCCCCAAATCCCAGCTCTGGTCCGGACTCTAACTCGCCTTCGAGCGGGGGCGGCGTGACGGTAGGCAAGCACGTCTCCGTCGGGATTATCGTCCTCGTCTCCCTCCTCGGTTTCTTCGCGCTCTGCATTGGGCTCTTCGGTGTGCGCTGGTGGTTCACCCGCCGCCGATACCGTCAGAGATTCGTGAAGGGGGAGGGTGCTCCGTCTGGTTCTACCACGGGTCTCCCTGGTCTCGGTCGAACGAAAGAGAAAGAAGGTGGGTACGCGTATGCCCGGGCTTCTACGCGCGGATCGAAGGATATGAGCAAGATTCCGCCAGGGAAGGAGCTGTATATTGATGAGGAGACGATGCGGAGTGGGCGGTGGGAGCCGTATATGGAAGATCACGGCTGGCTTGGGTCATCGAAGGAGATAGATGAGCAAGAACAGCATGATGAAAATGCGGGTAAGGATGAGGAGATGGGAATGCGTGGACGAAGAAATGAGGTATGGAGCGAAGGCGGCGATACGCTCGTTGAGGGGCGGAGTGACGTTGTCAGACCGCACGAACGTACGTTGAGCACTGAAGTGCCGCTGCTTCAGGAGATTAATCTCCAGCGTACGCGCTCTCCATCGGGATCGGGAAGCTCCTCGCGGAGCCACCGGGGCTTGGACGAGTTCGGTGTCTTGCCACATATCGCAAGTGGAGATGTGGTCAACGATGCGGAGGAAGGCGCAGGGGACAGGACGAGCATGGCTGGTGTAGGCACCGCTGCGAGAGGCAGTAAGATCGGGCCTTGGAATGAGAGGAGTGGAAGTGGGGAACAGCCATAGTACGAATTCGACGCTGAATTGAGAGTGAGGTCGTCTTCCGAAGGATATCTGGGAACGGTCAATAACGACTGTGCACCCTACATTCCATGCTTTTCCCTCGCTCGTTTCGACTGGACGATCATCTGCGAGATATGGATGCCTCGCCCCGTCCCGAACTTGCACGCGCTCTTCCGCCCCTAAAGTTGAAACTCGTCGACCGAACTTTAATCATATGAAAACCCGTGTACTTGTATTTATCTCCATCTCAACTTCCCTACTCATTCCTTGCGTCACTCGCTCATTCATTCGTCTACTCACCTTTGCATCTATTATGACGGCTATTTTTTTTACCTTTGCATATCTGGGACGCTCTCTTCTGCTTTGGGTGTTACTTTCTAAACTTGTCTAACCTGTTATTTATCGAGTAATTAATACTCGAATCCATTTATTAATTCAAACTGCGAAGACGCTTTGACCCATCGATTCTTTTTCTGTACGCCGGGATGACAGATGAAACGGAAATTGTCTTAACCCGAAATCAATCTTGGGTCTTCATCGAACAAAACTTCAGGTGAAACGACCATTCAATCAAGTAATCTCAACAAACGAATGTTCCGTAGTAGTTCACTCTATCGATAGCACAGGCAACGCGTATGCGTCGGTTATGTAGGGTGGAAAATGATGTCCGTTTATAAGTATAAGATACAGTACTTAGTGACACAATAATGCAAATAAGTGGCAGACTTCCGTGAAATCCAGCTTACAGTGGTGCACGCACAAAATAGGGTGCAAAGGGTGGTAGGGGGAGGCGCAGGGGGTGATGTGAGTGAGACGAGGATGAGGGAGATAGGTGTCAGGGTAAAGCGGAGGGATAGAGGTGAACGAAAATATGCAAATTCTATCATCTTGACGGTATAATTTCATCAGAACCGACTCTCGACCCTTGGCGCTGGTGTAACAAGTCGTATGCTGCCCAGGGCACTCTCTGGAGAGAGTGGCGAAGGTCCTTCCTCGTACTCTCCCTCGTTATCTCCACTCTTCTGCCATAGGCTCACACTTTCCTCCCGGTCATCGTCGCCTACCCCTTTAGGATATCGCTTGCTTGGCCTCCCACGATGGCCTCCTCGCTTTGAAGCTATCGACTCAGTCTCATCCCAAGCCTCACTTCTCGCCGAATCAGTGACCGACGGGAACGACAACAGTGTCCCATCACTGGACGAGTGACTGTGTGCGAATACGTTCCTCGAGTCTGTCCGCCCGATCTTCTTTCGCGCACCGGGGAAACCCGCCTGCGGGTCCATAGTAAGTGGGGCGCTCCGAATCTCGCTATCATGAGCGAATTGTGACACGGGCAATGTTATTGTCTGCTCTGTAGAGTTCTCTGTCTTCCCAGGGCTCTCAATTGAGCTTCCTAGCTTCGTACTGCTCCCCGCGCTTGCCCTTACACTGCTCGGATCATCTATCGTCTCAAACTCTTCATGGCGACCAAATAAATGGGCCGTTGATGTCGACGGAGGTGGGAGACCCTCCGTTCGTGAGTAGGGTATAGGTGGCAATGGTGGGTATCCTGCTGATATGGGCGTACCAACTGCCCTACGATGCTCCGTTACATGCACATCGCCTGTCCCAGGTCGGTCGTACTGGTGTACGACGTCCTGACTATCAAACTTGATCATAGGGCGTTTGCCCAGAAGTGGAGAGCCGTGCACAGACGACGTCGAGTTGATGTCGCTTGTAGGCACCGGCGCGTCGTACAGTTGGTGCCGTGTGAGTCCACTCGGATGCTCGTCCAGAGTGGTGTTTGCATGCGACCAGGGTCGTGCAGAATCGCGGTCATAGGCAGAAGAATTAACGGTTCGTATGCGATGGTTCGCAGTGTGAGCACTGCTTTGTGACATCCGGCGGGCGCTGCGAGCACGGATAATGCTGCCTACTGCGCCAAAAGATCCTCGGAGGGCATCCATGCCTGGGTCTTCAAGACCAAGTGCGTCCTTTTCACTAACAGCTTCTGTCTGAGAGCGAGCGGCTTGGAGAAGGATAGTAGACCGCCGGTCGAGTTTTGAAAGGGACTGAGGGTCGATCTTGGACATTTGGAGTATGATGATTCCCAAACATATGACGAGGAAACCCATGACGAGAGTGATGATTCTATCTACAGATGATTTGAGGCCTCGGAAAAGGACCTGCGATAAAGATGAAACGTGAACTCGCAGGAGTTGACTATGACTGTTGATTGAAAACCTACGATTGTTGTCACCATGGAGAAGAAAGTAACTTGACTGATGTAAGTATGAGAAGGATAGAGATAACACCAGGAAAAACTTACAGATGACATAGTAAGTCGGCGTCACTAAAATGGAATGAGCAACACAAGAATACATATAAAAAACAAAAACGAACCCATAGCTGGATGAGAACGATACATGAGAATATTATCTGACCGTAATAGAGCATAACATACCAGTATTAAACAGCGCAAGAGCTTTGTTTAGATAGTACACTTCCGTTACTATTAACAGATCATCAGATCAAACGCAGATGTCATTTCGAAGCACTTACGAAGGGTCACTACGACAAAGACGAGCAAAAAGTACATGAACCAAAATTTGAACTGTGTAGCGTTCAGCCATCTCTCATTCGAGGAGTGGGTATCACATACCTGATTATCACCCATGACAGTTTGAACGATGGCAGCACCCAATCCAGTAGTGACGCTAACACTGATGCCACCAATCATGCTACAGACCATGATATACCACAGCATGCTCTTCGTCCCGTATCTGATGATAGTTGTGAGATCCGTTGGTTGCTAGGTCGACTGAGCAGTGGACTTGACCTTGGGGCGAAGAAGACGACAATGACAACGGATGTCGCAATGAGGACAGACCCCCAAGCAATGAAGCCTGGAGAGAGGAAGAGTTTTTGAAATTCGCGGATTTGTCCAACAGAGTCCTCCGTTGGACCATTGAGGGCAATAATAATGGATCCTAACTATGTAACAGTCGTCTCGCATCGAAAAGACAAAGACAAGGGTATACTCACAATACATAGACCACATCCGAGCCAGCCGAAAAATGTGAGTGTCTCTTTGAGAAATATTGATGAAAGAATGGCGCAGATAACGACAGAGAGTGCGCCTAAGGGTGTCTTGGAGAACCAGAAACGTAGGTAAAGTGTCCAGTATTCAAAAAAAAAGTGAGGCTCACAACAACAATGGCCTCTACAAACGCGTAGGCTGATATATACGTCAGTACACAAATGAAGAGTCCAAGTTAAGGGATGTCCGCACCGGCAAAGTTACATAACTCTCCCAGAATCATCACTGTGTTTCCGTATGAAGACAAGCTCGGGGATTTCACAAAGTCTACGCACTTATCATCCCCGTCCACCATAATGGCTTGTTTCAACCTCAGTGTTGGACCCTGCCGTGCAGCCAAGATACACTCACCGATTTCAAGTAAGCAACACCCTCGCCTGCAACACCACCGGCCTGAGACCGCAGCAGGCCCTTCTTCTTAAACACGAAACTTGAACCGATAAGACAGCCGCTAGCTATCGCCAGGATAATGCCAACGACCTGCGGACAATAAAGGTCAATTCCTGCATGTTCTGGTTCCCGGATCGCGCACCTTGAGGTTCTTGCCAGCAGAAAGAGTCTTAGTAGCAGCCGAGGAAGTCGCAGCAGCAGCTGTAGCTGTTATTGAGGACGAATTTGAAAGTGTACTGGACGACATGGCGGTCGTCACGAAACTTTTGTTCAACAGCACGACCTTAGGCTGATCATAGAGAATGCCCATGTTGGGAATTGCCGAAAAATTGCTATATATGGCATTTTCGGCTATGTCATCATTCAAATTTGTGAGTGGACGAGCTATGCATGCATGCCTTCGGCATGCATTCAATTCGTTGGGGGCTTCGCCCCCAAACCCCCCCATACTCAGTCTCCGCTATAACCTCACTT
>JAGGAS010037716.1:3924-15318 GCA_017657355.1 Termitomyces sp. K1Ac | reverse complement strand
GATAATTATATCTTCTCAGGGTCCGAGCCCTCTGCTATTCTCCACTCGCAGCGTAACTTCCAAATCAGCCTTGCTGGCCTTGCTGACTCGGACACTATTACTGTAAAGAATCTCTTCCCTTCTGGAGTCATCTTACCCGTTTTGAAGGATGGGGTCGCCAGCTGGCTTCCTAATCGCAAGCCCAGGCTCGGCTTGGTCCAGTTCAATCCCCTTTCGTCGCAGAGTTTGCCGGCCGGTTCCCATACTACATCCTGGCCCGAGGCTGTACACTCTGTGAGTATATGTTCCATGACCGCACAGGTTGTGGATGGCCCACCTTGTCATGTCCAGGTTCTTCTCAGTCGACATATGATTATCATGATGCAAAGGAATACAAGACACTAACTAATAGTACATCGGAATTCACTAGACTGATAATTGATATTAGAACCTCACATAATCATGAACGTTGACTCCGACACTTGGTAGGACTCGCCAAAGCAGATACGTGGAAACAAGCAAAAGATAATTTTATCAGGTAGCGAAGCACCTTATGCACCAGCAATTCCAGTCACACCCGTTGCTGTGATGCGCGCTGCTGCATCAGCTGTAGTGGTACAGTGACGGAGGTACCGGGCTTGTTGACCAGAGGGAGCGGGGCACAGATGAGAGTAGCGACGCAAGGAGTCACGACGAACTTTCCATCGACACACTGAGCAAAAGATCCCCCAATGGAGCCTGCATCACCACTGTGTTGAAAATACACGTCAGTCATGGACGATCGACCCTGAGTTGATGAAGAAGAATACTCACTGGTTACAAGCGGGGTCCACTGTAAGAGTTGCAAACTTGGTGTTGGGGGATTGTGCGTCCTTTTTTCCATTCTGGAGTCGAAAATCGCTGCCATAGTTAACGGCAGAGCTCGCGAAATTCGATAAATCGTATGTTGGGGTAGAGGTATGTAGTGGCCGGAGCGATAGTGCCGACAGTGGAAGGGAAGAATCTGTAGAGGCAGTTTGACCGTTAGCGAGAGCTCCTGTGACTCCAGATGCCACGAAACACGTCGAAGCATCAGCTTCTATGGTGCAGGGGATGCAAGTCCCTGGAGAGTTGACAAGCGGAAGAGTAAAACAAGCCGTCGACGCAGCACACTGGGTAACGACAAACTTGCCACCGACGTACTGCGCGAAACCCTTATTGATGCAAGCGACAGAACTTGAAGAAGAGTGCGTGGTCGAAGTGACAAAGCGTCTCTTCCGTTTTGAAGTCGAAATCCACCCTCGCTTGGGTTGCTAGACTAGAGAGGAACCTGACGACGTGCTTGAGCTCGGTGAAACTGTGGAAGTGGGTGCGGTCGGCTTTTATACTGAAAGCAACAGTCGTAGTAGTTGAGGTTAACCTTGTAGACTCGCCGCTCGTGTCGCCCACGCGTGAGCAAGGCATGATGCATGATGCCGCAGGGTTATTGGTGCGGTTTTGCTGAAAGGAATAGTTCCGGACTGTCCAGCCGCCAATCCATCGACAGATACAGATGAATTGGCACCAGCAAATTGACATTGAAATAATTCATTAAGCTGAGCATTTCTGAAAGCCTGCTGACAGTAGGGGGATTATCAGAGGAATGTGCTAAGCCTGTCAAAAATTTAAATATGCCGACCGTGGCGTAAGTCTGTGATAGGATCTCGGGATCTAGACTGGTAACCAGCTCTTCCTGCGCCCCTCTGACTCACAATCATGACGGGAATACCTTCTGCTACAGAATATCTGGAACGTGGCTACCGAAATCTGAATGCCTCTGTCCTCAAGCAAATTTCAAAAGCCCTTGAGCACGATCCAACCGCCGATATCGAATCCGTCTTGAATAAGGTGTATACTTCATACGCAAAATTTCGGAAGAACGTCGAAGAGCGCCAGGCAAAACGGGAGGCAAAACGGCGGACAAGTGCGTGTTTAAATACTTCCATCGAGGAACCTTGATCATCAAAGTCTTGATTTCCAATATAAGTTTTGGACGATAGGCAGGAAGAGTATAATCCCACCGAGATCAGTCGACCCTCCTATCCTGGCGTATTGTTCCCCTTTGCCGCTTTTATTCAAGCACCACTTCCAACGTCTGCCGAACTGCATCTATGCACCCTCCGTCATTCTACTATTGTCTATCCGTTGTCGCCGATGATACGTGATATGCTTAAGCTCACGGACACTCCAGACCGCGAGTGCGACCTCTCCCACATGGTCCTCAGACTTGTCTCGTCAGGGACAACCCTATGGGAATTCCGTCATTCGTGTGCAGTGGTACAGATCAGCGATAATGTAGTTGTGAAGATTGCACAGAACCTTGACCACGATGAGCATGGCGTCTTGCAGTTCTTGGAAGAGCACCTTCCAAGTGTTGCTAAGTATGTCCCTCGCCCCTTAGGATTAATCACCATCGGATCCACATCATTCATGTTCATGACCAAGCTCGCTGGTACGACTCTTGAATCTCGCTGGCCGTCATTATCGACAGACGCGAAGATGCACATAAGACGCGTCTTGGATCTTCACCTCAATGCTCTGCGCAACCTCGAGCACCCTCTCAACTCACCATTCGGATCGCCCGTGGGTCGTTGTCTGTGTAAGGATACCCGGAGGGACATACGTATGAGCGCATCATCCATATACACCGAATCTCAATTCAATGACTTTCTTTTGGATTCGCCTACTTCTCGTGCAGCACCTGGGCACAAAAAATGGCTGCGTTCCATGCTGCGCACCGACCACCGCATCGTTTTTACCCACGCCGACTTTCATCCACGTAACATAATGGTGGTCGATGGTCCGGGTGGTATTGTTGAGCTCTCTGGCATACTCGACTGGGAGATGAGCGGGTTCTATCCTGAGTACTGGGAACATTTAAAGGCGATGAACACCCGTTCGTTCAAGGACTCTAGTGATTGGTGGGATCATCTCCCCCCATGCATTCTTGGGTACGATCAAGCGGTAGTGTTGGACCAAATCATCGAAGCCACTGTAATATATTGATGATCATCCGAGTCACACTGCCATACACTTGATCTATATCTCATTTTGCCCTCTGACCAGGTATGTACCTTACCCCGCATGTATCGCTTTTTGATTCATTCGCAGACTCCAGATACTTTATTGCGCGCTGGGGAGCAGCTTATTCATCGTCATAATCTATCCATAACCAGGGTCGCTCTATCTTTGACCGTGCATGACCACCTTTTCCCCGTGACGGTTAGCCGCTTTTCGCCTTTACGAATAGGATTCTGACGTTACTGAGACCAGATGGTTCGTGCTGAAGACTGTCATCGCATATACCCCGCTGGACAAGTTACTGGCTCATTGGGCCATTCACTTACATATGCATGTTGTAGATGGAGATGAGAATAAGCATCTCACATATCAAACCAACGGTGACCAAGGAGCACTCGGACTCAATATCAAAGCAAATCTGACGACCTCAAGTAGATTCAACTGACAGGTTCTTGAGTCGACGATACAAGCACAATTGCCGAAATTAACCCATGAGAAATGAGATACCTGGAGCTGTCAAGATTGGGTTATAGAGGTGCCAAGTCGCTAAATAACGAGGACATTATAGGCGATTATGAGTATCAAGAGGCAAAGGATACTCTCATGGCAATCTACAATGACTGGTCATGTAATTTTGTGGTGTGTTGTGCACTTGTATGTATACCATTTTACCTATCAACCACTTGATTTTTGTTAGGATAGAAATACAACCTCCACATAATTCGGACGCTCACGCTGAATAGTAGAGACAATCGAAAGTTGCAGTGGCAATGCTGTTAGCGATAGAATCGAGACTGAATAGGGTTGGGATCAGAATGAAAAGTGAGATAGCGGTTTTGTCATAACTCACCCGAGATGCCTGAGCATCATAGTCGCACTCAGAATCATGGCTGCCGGGTTGGCGCGGTTGGTACCCATACGAAAGACAGAGAGGAACTACGTTGAGATCTAGCACTCGTAAAATAGACATAGATCGGATTGTACCATGTCATTGAGATACATTCGATTGGCACTGTCAGAACCAAAATCAATGAAGAACTACATACGTCTTCACTCATTCATTGCACGCTTCCGAAAAAGTACGTCAATGACTTTATGTCCTTGGTACTCCATTCTTGTAGAACAGTTCAGATCCAAATTAGCATGACGGTAACCAAGAGATAAATCTTCCCGTTCATGGTCAAAAGACAAATCAGAAGAAAGAGTATAGAACTAAGAACTTGCCACGTAAGCCACACACATTGAACTACATTGAACAATGGCGAATGTTGCTGTATCAAATGAAAAGTCCCTTTCATCTGCTTCGAGCATAAGTACGTTCTCTATAGGGATTCGTGTGTTAACTTGCAAACTCCCATTGTCAGGGAAACCTATCATGAGATCGAGAAAATCGTCGGAATGCCTTGATATGCATGTACAACCTCAGAGCTCTAAGTAGACGGTACAGATGTCTATATAAATATTGAGACAATAATCAAGAAAGCCTGGGAGACGTAGCTCCCGAATGATCTAATCTGAACCACACTGGAATTGACTTCCACATTCTCTCTCTCTCCCTTGCTGCCCAAGACTCTAGAGACCTTGCACAGGCCTTGCACTCGGAGAATTCGGCGCTTTTAAGTTGGCCCAGTTCTTCTGCGACGTAGAGAGGATCGTAGCATCCTCGTTCGCGATCGAAGACATAGTGCTGAGTGGCCAAAGCAACGAGTTCTGACAAATCCTTTCGGCAGGCAGCAGCAGACATACAAACGGCTGTGTGAGGTACCTTGCGGCTGTGTGATGGGTTCAGGTGAGTTGATCGAGCGTTCTGACTGCTCCCCATATTCGCGATTAAAGAGGTAATGGCATGTTGGCTCGCCTCTTTGCCAAGACAAAGCCTCTCTAGATCTACGTTTGAGAGGGTAAAAGGAATTGGTGGTAGAGGCCGGTAGGTTCGATCCTCTTCAGTGGGTTCGAAGATATGACTGAATGGATGGCGAGAAAGATCATAGAAAGCGGCGGGTAAGAGAGATGGTGCATCAACTTCTCGTGCGAGATTGATAACGGCCTAACATATTGTTATCGATAAATGCAACGCGGGTGGAAGAAAAACCTGACGAACAATTGGATGGGGATAAAGATGACTACTGCCTGTAAAATTATTTTCGTGTGTACGCGCAAGATCTTCTCTTGTATCCCATTCTTTGAGGCTGCTTGGCCAAGCCTTGCTCAGGTGAGCCAATGCTTTGGCACGTAAAGAATCAATGAGATATTTCGTAGACAATCGAAGAACACCGGAGACTATGCGAAAATCCTCTTGGTCATTATTGCCGAAGGTACTGTGGCGATGATTAGCGGTGCGTCCAGTGAGAAGAGTATCACACCCAAGCTAGTTTCTCTACGTACGGTCCATCATATACTGCGGTCAAAAGGTTTCCGACGTCCTCAGCAGTATCATATAGATCAACGACAGGAAGTTCATCCATATTATACTCCAATCCTTGATTTATAACGTTGATACTCTCCGTTTTAGGCTGCGGCATAGAGAACATGTCTCTGAAAAACGTAGAATGGCGTTCAAGCACTGACACGTGGACCTTGAACAGCATCCTTTCTGCCCGACAGATGAGGCTACCATCGTGGAACCATAGATCTGCATGGGGAGTGTACTTTGACAAGAGCGTTTCGTCAACTTCACCAGAAACGCTTGCCGAAGGTGAAGAGATATGCTCTGTTGAGGTTGTCTGTATATCTCTAGTCCGTGTGGTCCTAAAGACAGAAGAAGACCGCTCCAGAATAAAGGATGATTGCCGACTCATGGCTCAGACATACAATCAAAAGACCACGCACAGAAGTAGAAATCAAAATACTCGTCCAGATGTAAGTAAGTTCACAACGTTGTCTTGTAAAGGTGTTGTTAACAAAAGATGATGGCATCTTATCTTATCAGTAGTCTATTGACTATAGTACTTGTCCCGTTTCTATCCTATTATCTAGCGTATCTAACAACGCACGCAAGTGTTCAGCATCTGCGATGAGTTGTTTAATGCCGTCCTCTTTTGTATCTTCCGGGTGTAGTGTCTTGACCTCGGGTTTGAGGCTCAGCTCATCAACCGCCTTCTTCACAACGTTACTCCATGTTGTTCCCTCCTTTTTTAACTCCTCGGAAAGCTCATCCTTGATTCTCCGGCACGTTCCAACACCGTCATAGCCAAAACCAGTGTATACTTGAACCAGGGTTGCTCCTGATTTGGCGTACTCGAGGGCATCAGCGCCCGTGGAGATGCCGCCGCATCCAATCAAAGGAATCGAGGACGGGAGGTGTGAACGAAGAGTGCGAAGGGCCTTCAAGGAGTATGGCTTGACTGGAGCTCCAGACAGACCTCCAGATTCAGCCTTGTTGACTAGATAGAGCATCGGGGTCATGACAACATCGCTAAGGCATCACACACTACTTACTGCTAACAAGAGATTTTGGTCTTTGAATGGTAGTATTGCTCACGATCACTCCGTCAATCTTGCTGTTTCTGATGACATCCGCAATGTCAATGATTTGGGCCTCATCCAAGTCGGGAGATAATTTAAGCATCAACTTTGGCCTTGTAGATGTAAGGTCCGAGACGGGGAGTTCGTCACGAGCCTGCGTAACGCCCTCAAGAAGTTTTTCTAGCAGGGATCGATTCTGAAGCCCTCTAAGAGTAAAAAATTAGCTTTTGTTGTGAATTCCAGGACGAAATCACTTGCCTGAGACCCGGTGTATTTGGACTAGAAACATTGACTACCAATACATCAGAGTACGGGCCAAAGGTACGGACGCCGGCAACGAAGTCGTCTATGGAGTCTACTGGAGATTCTTTGTTCTTGCCCAAGTTTACCGCAAGCACAGAGTCCGAGCGGAGAGCTGCATTACCATATGTTTGTTGAAAGACGGGAATACGGGCACGAAGTCGAGCGAGAACAGAGGCATGTCCATCGGACGGAAAACCATACCTATTAATCAAACCGGAATCTTCTGAAAGGCGAAACACTCGAGGCTTCGGGTTCCCCGGCTAAAGAGAATGAATTTCACTCAAAAGCATTGGGAAGGAGGCTCACTTGCGGTTTTGGAGTAACGCTTCCAATCTCAACCCAGCTAAAGCCAAGGTTGAAGAGCCCTGGAAGGGTTTGGTGTGAGTGGATACATGTTATAAGCTGAAGGTGCTGGGTTACTGTACCGTCAATCGCCTCGCCATCCTTGTCAAAACCTGCGGCGAGTCCAATTGGGTTAGAAATCTGCTTGCCTAGGAACTTCACCAAATTTGAGTCTTGAACACGTCTTGGGCCAATCGGACTCACCTCCGACTTCAAGCGTGCGTCGTCAGAACAGGGATCTCTTGGTCCAAGCCCACTTTTTAACACCTTGACCGCGACTTTATGACCTAACTCCGCGTCTAACGTGTGTCGTAGGGCAGGAGTCAAGATATATCGATGAAGTGCAGAACGCGCATCGAAGTAGTAGATGGCGAATAGACCAGTTGAGACAACCAGGGCAGTGGCATAAAATCCCGTTTTTATAGCTGAGCGCGGTGATGCAGTCGATACAGGCCGTGAATGACTGGGGAAACGTGCAACAAACCTCGTTCCACGTCGAAGGGCCAACATTGCGGCAGGAGCAGGCCTTGCAAGTTGAATGGATCGGCGTGTGTAACTCCCGTTATCATACGCACACGTGAGCCCATGCCCATTGCCAGGCCACAGCCAGCCACTCACTCCCGTTGCCAACCTGGTCTTACTTATGTACTTGTATATCCAATGAACTATTTGAAGAGACTGATTTATTTTGACAATACTGTGTAGAACATGACAGAGGATAAGAGAACCTTAAGAAGATCTCTTAGGTCTACTATAGCGATAATAATAAGCAGGAAGGATGATGTATATTTGCTCAAGGAGAATATGTATATGTACTTACATACGCCGGTTGACTGCGATTCTATAAGGAGCCCTGAACGGATAATGGAAGAGCCAGGAGAGATGGATACACTTGTATTTATATATGTACACCGAGAGAAAGTTCACACCAATAGCTCGAAAGTTTATTGTATTCGATGACACAATATCAATGGTATCACAGAAGCAGACAAACTCCCAAGTGGTCGAAGGTGTGTTTCAATATCATTATGCGACTTCTTACTAGGCTAGTTACTATTTACACCATCGAAGAACGACAATAAGAACAATATGTACATTGACACTTTTCAGTTGGCGATATATTTATCAGGCAATCCATGCCATTGAGAGATGTAAAGGAGAGTCTATGTACTTATGTACTTACTTAGCTGCCTCAATAGCGACAACGTCCTCCAGAGAGCAGACCCTTAATAATAATCGATGCATCAGCCGTGCAGTGGGGTCATGGAAATGAAATAAATGGAAGATCATTTTGCGTCGGCAAGATATCATCGGCCAACTCCGACAAAAAATTTGTGGGTTGCTGATAACTTTGGACGAGAGTGCACACCTCCCGCCGCTTTCACCTTTCCTTTCCTCCTTATTTCACGATGGATGTGAGCATCACACTATACCTGGTCGTAGGACCTGACTCCCACTCACTTACTATCTTTCTTCCTAGCCGATCTTTCTTCAAAATCTACACAATCTCCTTGTCCAAACAGTATCCCCCGATACCAATAGTGTCAAAGCTGTGAGTGCGATCGTCAACCACCAGATGCACATATCGATTTGAATGTTATCTATACTCAGGCGACCGCGCAATTGAACTCAGATTTCTACAAGACCCCAGCATGTATACCTGCTCTTGCCAGCATCCTGGCAAGCTCGCCAGAACAGCCTGTATGTTCGCGTCAAAATTCCATGGAACTATCATCACGACGTGTCTAGGTTCGACAACTTGCTGCCGTTGAGCTGCGGAAACGAGTAGCGCAAAACAGTGGCAATCTCTGGATATCACTCCCCCAAAATGAACGGGAAGAAATCAAATCAAAACTTCCCGAACTGATCTTGGCCGAGGTTAAGTGAGTCTATTACCTTACATGACCCATTTACACAAGATCTGTTTCCAATCGCAACTCATATCTAGCAATCTCGTCCGCCACTCTGCTGCAAGGGTCGTCGCAGCTATTGCCACTATTGAGATACCTCTTGGAACATGGGGACAGCTTCTACCTTTCCTTCACCAGACTTGCACGTCACCACAAGTATCGCACCGTGAAGTTGGCATCTACATCCTTTACACCGTCCTCGACAACATAGTTGAAGGGTTCCAAGAACACCTTCAAAGCTTCTTCAAACTCTTTGGGCAATTACTATCTGATCCTGAAAGCATCGAGGTCCGGATTACGACTGTCAGGTATGATATGATATGACATTTCCTTTGGCGCTCTACAATTTATGTCTTCGCAGAGCTCTCGGCGTTATAGCTCAATACATCGACTCTGATGATAAAGATGAACTCGTATGATGTTCTTTCTCATAACTTTCAAATGGTTCTGACATCACTCTAGAAAGCATTCCAAGCTCTTCTACCTCCCATGATTCAAGTCATTGGACAATGTGTCGAGGCTGGCAATGAAAACGGTGCAAGGCAACTGTTCGATGTGTTGGAGACACTTCTTATTCTTGTGTGTATCCGTCAATCTTGTCTGCAGACCGAGCTTATCTTGCGTTGTAGGAAGTGCCGATCCTCGGTAGACATATTCCTGAGCTTGCACACTTCCTCCTTCAGTGTGGAGGCAATAGGAATTTCCAAAGCGAGCTCCGTGTTCTCGCACTGAATGCCCTCAATTGGACTGTACAATAGTTTGTGCCTTATTTATATTCTCTTGCAACGCGAGTCTAATATTGATTATAGTAAAAAATCCAAGATCCAGAGTAATAATCTTGCCCCTGCCATTCTTGAGGGTCTTATGCCCATCGCTACTGAAGAAGAGCCTGAAGACCTAGATGATGATGCTCCCTCTCGTGTAAGTTCCACCTGATATCCAGAACTCACTAAAATTGAACCTTCTCTCACTTTTCAGTCCGCCCTACGTATCATTGATGGTCTTGCGACCAACTTGCCTCCTTCACAGTAGCGCATCATGGATCTCATGAATAACAATGAGACGCAACGATCGGCTTGCACTGCACTCGATGCCCTCCTTGAGATCCTCCAGGATGTCATTGATCAATACTTGCCTCTTATCATGGAGCGTCTTGCAGGTCTCCTCGAAACCGCTCCTCTCCCTGTCAAGGCTGTTGTCACTGGTGCCATCGGTAGTGCTGCTCATGCCTCCAAGTCGGGCTTCCTTCCCTACTTCCAGCCTACCATGGCTCACATTCAACACTTCCTTGTTCTGACTGGTGAAGGAGAGGAGATTGAGCTCCGTGGAATCACCATGGATGCCATCGGTACATTCGCAGAGGCTGTTGGAAAGGATGTCTTCCGCCCTTACTTCCCGGACATGATGAAGCAGGCATTCCAGGGCATTGAGATGGGCAGTGCAAGGCTCAGAGAATGCAGTTTCCTCTTCTTTGGTGTCATGGCTCGCGTTTTTGGGGAGGAATTCGCCCAATATCTGCCTAACGTGGTCCCGGCCTTGTTAGCCAGTTGCAAGCAAGATGAACACGGAGATGAGTCTATCTCTCGTAAGGCTTACTTGACTCGCATGTTGATACCTTTGATTGACTTTTCATATCAGTATCTGTCGCCGACGCTTCTTCCGCCTTTGCTTCTGGCTCATCTCCTTCGAACGCCCTGACTACGGGTGATGCTGATACTTCTGTCGAGCTCGAGGATGTCAATCTTGACAAGCTCATGGATGTCAACAGCGCAATTGCTGTTGAAAAGGAAATTGCCGCAGATACCATAGGAACGTTGTTCGCTGCGTGCAAGGCACACTTCTTCCCCTATGTCGAGCAGTCTGCTCTCGAACTTGTTGCACTCCTTCCTCATTACTATGAGGGTATTAGAAAGAGTGCAACCGATTCGCTCTTGGAAATTGTCAGGACTTTCTATGACCTGAGCGACCCCCAGGAGTGGAAACCCGGCGCGAATGTGGTAGGTTTAATCTTTGTAGTATCTCGCGCTCCACCGTCTGACTGTTCACCACCAGGTTGTTCCACTCAGCCCGAGTGTCAAGGAGCTTGTTGGACATGTGTTGATTCCGCTTTTGGAGATGTATGAGACTGAGGACAACAAGTGAGTTCATTGTCTTTACCATCCAATCTCCCACCCCCTTTTGTGATGATACACAACTCAGCTCACTTCGAGCCAATTGGCTATGAGACACTTCGAAATACTCTGACCATTTCTTTATACATTTAATTTTTTCATCTCACACTCGAAGTACTCAATGCTTACCTTGGATGAAACTTCAGATCCGTTGCTTCTTCTTTATGCGTCGGTCTAGCAGAGAC